>PVKV010009212.1:0-29237 GCA_004027835.1 Alouatta palliata | reverse complement strand
GCCCAGCTAATCTTTGTATTTTTAGTAGAGACGGGGTTTCACCATGTTGGCCAGGCTGTCTTGAACGCCTGAGCTCAGGTGATCCACCCACCTTGGCTTCTCAAAGTGCTGAGATTATGCACGTGAGCCACTACACCCAGCCAATATCCTCATTTTATTTGCTGAGTTGCTATGTTACACTGTGAGTTGCCTGCCATGGATGAGTTAAGAGACACTTGAAGCACTTGCCTGCATGATAACGTGGACCACCTTCTCTCTCCCCCTGGGTCCTGTGCCCTAAGGCCCTCTTCACCCAGGCCCTGGTGGCCCCATCTGGTGGCCTCCACAAATGGATTCCTCCTCAAGCTGACCCACAGGCCTTTCTTCCAGCAAGTGGCTCACCTGCAACCTCCTCCACACACCTGAGTCAGCGGTTATAAGTCCTTCTCTGAGGTCCCCAAGGAAGGGTGATGATCTCATGTAAGTTCACTCAGATTAGACGGCACATTCTTACAAACAAGCTGGTCTGTGCACTAAAGCAAAAAGCCACAGCTCCTGAGCATGTTCTACTATTGCCAAATGCTGTTTGTCATGAGATGAGAGGTAAAAAAAAAAAATGTCACATCATGATTTAGCGCTAAATGACTTTTTAATTGTATTTTTTTAGTTGACACATAATAATTGTACCTATTTATAGGTCCATAGCAATGTAATACATACAAGGTATAGTGATCAGGTCAGGATAATTAGCATATCCATTATCTCAAACATTTAGCATTTATTTGTGTTGGGAACATTCAATATCCTCTTTCTAGGTACTTGGAACTATATATTATGTTAACTATAGTCAGGCCAGGTTTGGTGGGTCACACCTATAATCTCAGCACTTTGGAAGGCCAAGGCGGATTGCTTGAGCCTAGAGGTCGAGACCAGCCTGAGCAACATAATGAGACAATCTCTACAAAAAAAATCAAAACATTTGGTTGTCATGGTGGCTCATGCCTGTAATCCTAGCACTTTCAAAGCCCTAGATGGGAAGATCGCTTTAGCTCAGGAGTTCAAGGCCAGCCTCGGCAACATAGTGATACACCTTGTCTCTTTAAAAAAAAAAAAAATGAAAAAAACAAAACAAAAAATTAGCCAGGCATAGTGGCATGTACCTATAATTCCAGCTACATGGGAGACTGAGGCAGAAGGATCACTCAACCCAGGAGGCTGAGGCTGCAGTGTACTCTAGCCTAGGCAACAGGGTGAGACTCTGTCTCAAAAAAATAAATAAACTCTATAGCCATCCTACATACATTGGAACTTATTCTTCCTCCTATCTAGCTATAATTTTATACCCTTTAACAAATCTTTCCTGTCCCTCCATTTCTCTACCCTTCCCAGCCTCTGGTATCCTCTGTTCTACTTTTTCCTTCTATGAAATCAACTGTTTTCACATTCTACATACTAGTAGGAACATGTGGTGCTTAACTTTCTGTTCCTAGCCTATTTAACTTAACATTCTCCAGTTCCATTCACATGCCACATGACAGGATTTCATTCTCAAACCCCCAGAGACACCTCACTGGGCCATTTTTTTTCTCTTAAATCTCTGGGACAGATGGCTCCTTCTGAGAGAGCCCATCTGTCTCAAAAGGAGCCATCTGTTCCAGAGGTTTGAGACAGTTGGAGGACAGTTCTGGTGGACAGTTCTCTCAAATCTCCCTGGGCTCATCCTGCACTGCATGGAGTAGGGCAGCCTGCAGACCCACAGTGAACAGGACCTGGGGTGACTTGACCTTGAAGACTAGAGGTCAGAGCCCATCTCTGACCAGGGGTCAGGGCCAGCCCACATCATGTGGACCCTGGTCAGCATCCTTCGGGCAGCCCTGGCCAAGGCCGCAGGTCTCATCTTGCCCTCCAGGGGGAGACATTGCACACAGACAACACTCAGGAAATGGATTCCCCTGGCTATGAACCTGGCTTTGCTAAGGAGGTGAAGGTAGAGCCCGCTTTCCATCCCTTGCTCCAAAAGACCCTTCTGGGCCCTCCCACGTACCTGCTCTGTCCCTTCCTGGGTCCTCTGAGGACCCTGTTCCACAAGGGTTCCCTGTGTAGCTCCCCATTCCCTCCTGACACCACCCATGGGGAAGGTGCGGTGACCACAGGACAGTCAGCCTCACAGAGAACAGAAGCTACCTGGGACGGTCAGGAAGAACATGGACAGGCCCTGAGCCTCAGCTCAGCCAACAGACATGGAGAGGGAGGGTGCCCCCTGAAGCCTTCCCCAAGGACAGCAGAGCCCAGAGACACCCACCTCTCTCCACCACAGTCCTCTCTTCCCAGGACACCTCCCTCCATACCCAGGAGCTGCAGCTCCGCCTGAGACCCCTGGGCCTGGGTCTCTGTCCCTGGGTCAGAGGCCTGCCTGGTGAAACTACAGACAGAGGGCTGGTCCCTCCCCAGTCATCCCCCAATAAGCCCCTTTCTATCCCCCAGAGCTACCTCTGTCACCTTCCTCTTGGGTGTCTTCCTACCTTCCCAGAGCAATGGAGAACATGAGGAGACCTGGAAACTCACTGTGTCTCAAAGGAAATAATTACCACGTTTGGATATGCCAGGGTTCTCTGTGTGCTGCTGAGAGACCCAAAGCCAGGACACAATAGCAGTCAGTGCTGGAGACAGGGGAGTCCTCCTCCCCTGATGAGGACAGAGGTCCCATCAGCCTTGATTCTCGAAGTGTGGTCTGGGAAACTAAAATGTAAAGAAGGGAAAGAGAAAGTAAGGACAAAAGGCAGGAATGAGAGGAAAGGAAACAGAGAGCTTCCTCTGTACAAACCCCGCCCCAGCACACATGACCAGACAAAGCTCTGGGTCCCAGGGAGGAGGCTCCGCACAGAGGGTGGAAAAACAGCAGAGCTGACAGTCAGAGCAGCAGTGCTCGAAGCGTTCCTGGAGCCCAGGCTCTTCTGTACAGGTGAAGACAGAGCAGGCAGCAGACACCATGGGGCACCTCTCAGTCCGACTTCGCAGAATGTGTGTCCCCTGGCAAGAGCTTCTGCTCACAGGTGAGGAGAGGACTCCCTGGGAAGGGGTGGGAGGAGGGAGCACAAAGAATGGCTGGGGTCTCCTGGGGAGGATCGGGCTCTAAGAGGGGAGAGAGGGCTTCTCTTGGAGCCAAATAGGAGAGAGGACATGAAAGAGTGACAGAGATCATAAAAGGAAAGTCTCAGTGATCTGAAACTGTTAGTGAAGAAACGATCTCCCATTTTTTACCTTTTCCAAGTGAATCATCAATGAGCAATACATTTCAAAAACTGATGACAATAATCACAATTTAAGTCAGTGATTTAAGTCAATTTAAGTCAAATTTAAGTCAATTTTTCCTTAATCACAATTAAGGAAAAAAAATTAAAAGAGGCATTGAACAGAGCCCTGAGTCACCAACCTCAGATATCGGCAAATAAACCCCAGGACATGGAGGACTCTAGGAATGCTCATGAGCTGATCCACAGGAGTCCGCAGCCTGTGCCAGGCACAGCGGAGCAACCAAGATCACACAACTCCCTGTCCTCACGGAGCTCATGCTCTCATGGGGAGGAAGACAGACACGCAAAGAGATCTAGAATGTGAGGTCCGGTGCTGACAAGCGCCCTGGAGGGAACAGAGCTGGGAAAGGTCAGAAAGGGAAGACCCAGGGTCTCTAGAGGAGGTGTCAGGGAAGGGGTCTCCCAAGAATCCCCTGATGTGAGCAAGATCTGAGGGCGGTGGGGAGGGAGCCATGCAGACCCCTGGGGAAGAGCATTCCAGAGAAATGACAAGGTCAGAGGCACTAAGGGAATGGGAGGCACACTGCTGACCTTGACCCAGTAGGACACACACACCAAGGATGAGGGGTGAAGAGACCTGCTCAGGACCCAGGGCCCTATCCTTCCATCCCAGTGCACAGGTCCTAATATTGACTGATGCCCTCTCCCCTCTCCCAGCCTCACTTCTAACCTTCTGGAACGCGCACACCAGTGCCCACCTCACTGTTGAATCCGTGCCATCCAATGCTGCAGAGGGGAAGGAGGTTCTTCTACTCACCCACAATCTGCCCCAGAATATTTATGGCTTCAACTGGTACAAAGGGGAAAGAGTGGACAGTGCCGTTCGAATTATGGGATATGTAATAGCAGCTCAACAAATTATCCCAGGGCCCGCACACAGTGGCCGAGAGACAGTATACCCCAACGCCTCCCTGCTGATCCAGAACGTCACCCTGAATGACACAGGATTCTACACCCTACAAGTCATAACGGCAGATCTTGTGAATGAAGAAGTAACTGGCCAGTTCCGTGTATACCGTGAGTATTTCTCCATGACCTCTAGGTGTTGGGGGGTTAGTTCTACTTGCCATACATGGGATTGTCAGGGCTGGGCTGTGCCTGTGTCCTCCTCTGCATTACATCCCATGTTAAGGTTTGAGCATTTAGTGCAGGACACACACTATGGAACAGACATCAAAATATCGAATTTCTTACCCCAGAGTCCTGATCCTGCAGACATTTGGTTCAGAGAAAGGACAGTCTGATGTAGGTAACTTATCGAGGGGAGATCAGTCTCAGTCTAGCCCTGCTGGGAACTTCCTGGTGAACATGTCCCCCAGAAAGACCCAGTAGGACTCAGGGTCTGGCCTGAGGGGTCTTCTGGGATCCTCACAGAAAAACTCAGCCCTGGGAATCCCCTGCTCCAAAACACTATCCCAAGGTTCCCAACTCCTGGTGACCCTGAGGAGCCTGTGGCAGGGCTAGGTTGTGGCCTCTTGTGCAGGGCTGACTGGGAACAAGAATTTGAGCTATTCCAGGGCTGTGGCTCCTGGAGCTGGTAACCAGCCAGGGTTCAGGCACTAGAGCCTCATTTGGGCAAGGACAGAGCCTCATCTTTCACCTTAGTCTCAGCCTGGAAAAGACAGATGCATAAGCTCCCCAGGTTATCAGCCAGCTGCCCTGGGGACTTAGGAGATGCCATAAGAAGTCCAGCATCCCCAGGAGGAACAGAGGAGACAGGATGCTCCTGGAAGCTCCTTGTCCACCAGGCATCAGGCTGAGAGGCACTCTCATGGAATCCAATAATAGATGCTGTGGCCAGGCACGGTGGCTCATGCCTGTAATCCCAGCACTTTGGGATTACACTTTGGGAGGCCAAGGCAGGTGGGATCACAAGGTCAGAATTTCTGACCAACATGGTGAAACCCCGTCTCTACTAAAAATACAAAAAAAATTAGCCAGACATGGTGGCACCTGCCTGTAATCCCAGCTACTCAGGAGGCTGAGGAAGGAGAATCACTTGAACCTGGGAAGCAGAGGTTGCAGTGAGCCGAGATTGCACCACTGCACTCCAACCTTGGGTGACAGAGCGAGACTCTGTCTCAAAAAAATAAAAAATAAAATAAAAAGTTGCTGTTTATTTGAGCAACTCCCCTATGCAGAGCTGAAGTCAAATAATTATAAATATTTTAAGGTTAACTCACAGACCACAAGACAAGCCAAAATCATTAACCATTTATACTATTTTACTAGGGGAAAACTGAGCCACATGGCAATACAATCACTATATCAAGGTCACACAGACCATAACTGGCAGATCAGAGTTACAGGAGATTTGTCTTCAAGGCACAACTTCAACCTCTCCTCTACTCAGGAGTCTTATTTGGCATCTGTGAACCCCAATACCAGAGTTGGTTCGGTTCCTTCCTTCTTAGGCATGTGCAGCCCAGAGGGGAGATCCTGGTCTGGGGAGTAAAAGCAAATGGAGAATTAACCAAATTTTATTCTGGAACTTATTCAACAATTAGAGTCAGAGTCAGAAATGTTCAGGCCTGGGTCAGGCATGGTTGCTCACACCTGTAATCCCAGCACTTTGGGAGGCTTAGGTGAGCAGACCACTTGATGTTAGGAGTTTGAGACCAGCCTGGCCAACATGGTGAAACCCTATCTCTACTAAAAATACAAAAACTGGCATGGTGGTGCACACCTGTAATCCCAGCTACTTGGGAGACCAAGGCGGAAGAATTGCTTAAACCCAGGAGGCAGAGGTTGCAGTGAGCCAAGATCGTGCCACTGCACTCCAGTCTGGGAGACAGAGCAAGACTCCATCTCAAAAAAAAAAAAAAAAAAGAAATATTCAGGCCTATCCCCTCAAGACCCACACCCCTGCTCCCTGGACTTGAAATCCTGTGTTTCCTGATGTGTTGGTATCACTCCCACAGGAGGATAAAGGAAAGGACTTTGCTTTCTCTCTCCACTCACACCCCGCACCAGCCAGCGTCCAACATGAGGCATACACTTAGTAGTTCTCTTTGAATGAATGAATGAATGCATGATCCATAACTTCTTTAGAGACCAGATCTGGTTGCAGAATCCTAAGAGGTTCTTGCCATACCTGCTCCTCATCCCTCCAGGGACTGAGCCCATGTTCCATCCCCTAACCATCTGCCCCTAAAGCCACCCCAAGAACCATATCTCATGTGACTCTGGGGCTGCTCGGCTGCGGGAAGGTTTTCAGGGCTCCCAGCTCCTGGTTGCTGGGGTCTCTGAGGTCACTGTAGCCCCCACTGCTCACTGTCATGGGCATCTCTGACTCTGCTCCTCCATGTCCTCATTTTCCTCTCCCTTTATTCCTTCACCCTTAGGCCTTCCCCAGACACTCCCTCTAACAAGGCTGACTGTCCTGTTCCCTTCCCACTCACACTGTGGCCAGGCCCACCTCCCAGGCAATAAGAAAGGCAGATAAATCAGCCAGAGCAGCTACTCCCTCTGCCAGGCTCCATCATGAGCCAAGGTCACCAGGTCACCAGGAGCTTCCGCTGTGTCCCCATCCAGGGCTCTTTCCCTCAGTGAGGCTGACATGTGGAACAGGCCACAGGACAGGGATGAGCGACTCCTCCAACCACTCTCTACACTGACTCATCAGGGGGTCAGAGACAGAACGATAGCCTTGCAGTCCCCAAAGCCCATGGACTCATTTCACCCATGACTCACAACTCCATCCCCTCCGGGCCGTGGGCTCACATCCTCCAGTCATTCCCGAGACCTCCTCCAGGTGGAGCTGGCCAGGTGGGTGCTGTCTGATGGGTTTGCTGCCCGTTCCACATACACCTGCGTCCTCACGATGATGCCATTTTCATAGGTGGGGTCCCTTGGACAGGGAGATGCACCAGCCACTGTTGTCTCACTTAGACTCTGCCCGATTTGGACAAATTTGGTCAAACTCTAATTGTGTTTCCTGAGGTCGAGAGAAAAGGAAGAAAGCATTTCACATGACTATTTTGGGCTCCTCTTCTTTTCACCTGAATCTCCACAGGAATTTGTAACACAGAACTTTCTAAATTTACTAACATAACATACATCACTTCTCCTCATATGGCTTTGTTTCTCTCTTTATGTAATTGAGAACCTTCAGATGTCCCTTCTGACAAGTTCTGTCTTCCCAATAGGACCCGTGAGTCCCCTCTACCCACGAGTCACTGATTACGAACTGACTTCAGCGTTTTCCTCTGATCATAACATGATCCTACTGGACTTTAGAGCTTAGTTTAAGAGTTTATCATGTTCTCTAGAGAAATATTCCTCTCAGTAGTGGCTTAGATCCAGAAATATTAATAACTATTTTCACATATGGAAGAATTTAACTTCTCAAATTTTTATCCCAGATCTACCAAACACACACGGTCCACGAGGGTCCGATTTTCAGCAAGTTCATGCTCCTTCCATTCCACCAGTCCGTTATTCTGCATTTGCAAAAACCCCACATAATTCAGAAAACATCCACAGCATCCTCACCTGCCCTCTTCAGGGGGAGAAGGGACATTAAAGACCAAAGACAAGGAACATAGTTATGCTATTAAATCCAGGCAGCTCCTGTCTGTAACCTCACTCTTTTCTAGATCATTCCTTGGACTCTATCTTTAAGGGTCACTGGCTGAAGTCAGTCATCATCAGACACCTGGGAAAAACTGCCCCACCTTGTGGTTCCGCTGCCTGACGACTGAACTGACCTCCAGGCTTGCCCCTGGTGTCCGCTGTGGTTTGTTTATTTGTTTGAGACAGAGTCTTACTCTGTCACCAGGAAGGAGCGCAGTGGCGTGATCTTGGTTCACTGCAACCTCCACCTCCCGGGTTCAAGCAATTCTCCTGCCTCAGCCTCCCGAGTAGCTAGGACTATAGGCACACACCACCACATCCAGCTAATTTTTACATTTTTAGTTGAGATGCGGTTTCACCATGTTGACCAGGATGGTCTCAATCTCTTGACCTCAGGATCCGCCTGCCTCAGCCTCCCAAAGTGCTGGGATTACAGGCGTGAGCCACCACGCCCAGCCTGTCCCCTGTGTTATTACTGCTAAAACATACAGTCCCAGACCAGGCTGCACAGTATCCTCAGGCTTTAAGGACAATGGGAAGTCCCATCATCATCTATCTCTAGGATGTCCTTAGGGAAGCCACAGAGAAAACACACCTAGTGAGGCAAAGTAGGACTGTGAAGGTGGAAGAGACCCAGCACCTGCACGTTCCATGTGAGGTCCACAGTCATCAGCCAGTCAGGGGAGAACCAGAAGTGCCGGGGGCTATGACTCCCAGTCCTGTGTCTGTCCGCAACCCAGTACTGCTGCTCAGTTCACACTTGAGAAAGTCTGTGCTTCTCCCACACAGAGCAGGAGGCCTCACAGTCTCTGAGCCCTCAGATCATCGTACATCTGTCTTGTGACACACACACTTGCCATGGGCTTTTAAGGACTCCAGTTGGCTGAGTGGTGGGGAGATGCCAATTCTGAAAAATGCCTGGCTGGGAGCAGTGGCTCACGCCTGTAATCCCAGCACTTTGGGAGGCCAAGGCAGATGGATTGCCTGAGCTCAGGAGTTTGAGACCAGCCTGGGCAACATGGTAAAACCCCATCTCTACTAAAATACAAAAAATCAACCAGGCGTGGCGGCATGTGCCTGTAATCCCAGCTACTTGGGAGGCTGAGGTAGGAGAATCGCTTGAACCCAGGAGGCGGAGGTTGCAGTGAGCCAAGATCGCGCCACTGCACTCCAGCCCGGGTGACAGAGCGAGACTCCGTCTCCGAAAAAAGAAAGGAAGAAAGAAAAATGCCTGTGGAGGAATCAAAGGTGCCACACAGGGCAATCTTCTCTCTGTTATCTGTACAGCGGAGCTGTCCAAGCCCTCCATCACCAGCAACAACTCCAAACCCGTGGAGGACGAGGATGTTGTGGCCTTAACCTGTGAACCTGAGTCTCAGAACACAATTTACCTGTGGTGGGTGAACAATCAGAGCCTCCCGGTCAGTCCCAGGCTGTTGCTCTCCAATGACAACAGGACCCTCACTCTACTCAACGTCACAAGGAATGACACAGGACCCTATGAGTGTGAAATACAGAACCCAGTGAGTGCGAATCGCAGTGACCCAGTCACCCTGAATGTCACCTGTGAGTATCTTCTGTTCCTCTGTGACCCAGGCTGCCAGCCCAAATCCACAAGGCCAGAGGCCAGGTCTCTCTGTCCCTCTCAGGTCCAAGGACACAGACCCTTAACCCTGGACACCTAGGTTGGCCATGACTTCCTGCCCCAAGCAAACCTGGGCAGCCCCAGCCTGAACCAAGAATAGATGGGAGGGGCTGCTCCTGTCCTGGGAGGCTCAGGGTCCACAGCCTGTGATGGGAGAAACAGTTGAATGTCTCAGACTCAGACTCTGGACACAGCGGAAGTTTTGTTGGGACTTCAGGATTGTGACTTGGTAGAGAGAAACACTGTGGCCCTCCTCCAGACCAGGAGCTTCCCCTTCCCTCTGATGACATCACCTGTGGCTTTATTCTCTTTGCTCCAGATGGCCCGGACACCCCCACCATTTCCCCTTCAAAAACCTCTTACTATCCAGGGGCAAATCTCAGCCTCTTCTGCGATGCAGCCTCTAACCCACCTGCAGAGTACTCTTGGCTTATCAATGGAACATCACGCCAGATAAACACACAAGAGCTCTTTATCTCCAACATCACTGTGGATCATAGTGGATCCTATGCCTGCGTCGCCCATAACCCAGTCACTGGCCGAAACAGGACCACAGTCAAGATAATCACAGTCTCTAGTAAGTGCTCCCTGGAGCATCAACACTAAGCTCTGGAGTATAAGCTCTCTGGTTTTCAAATAGGACCAGAGAAGAAATTTTCCTTTCTAGCCTGTATCCAATGGGCACAAGCAAGTCCAAATTCTCCCCTGAACCCTCCCAATTCATCTCTGCAGACTCTCTTCCCTTTGTCTTTCTGATTTCTCACAGCTGACCTAAGGTCCAACCTAGAATGTGGGGATGGGGTTCTCTCAGCCCCTAGAAAGCCCCATGTGGTGGGAGGGGCTTCACAGAGTGGGAAGCAGAAAGGGTCATCAAGATCAAGTTACTTCTGTCACTAACATGTCCCTTTCTGTAACTTCTTGACCTTCCTTTACCTACTCCATGTGATACAAGGAATATGTCAGGTTTTGAAATAGGCTCACATTAGTTTTCCCTAAATGAGAGAAGGAAATGCCCTTCATCAGGGATGAGCAGCTCAGACTCTGCTCCCTGCTCTGCTCTCGGCTTGCCTGGTAATTGGCTCTGCCCTGACTCCATCTGGGGTAGAACGCAGGTGTGTGGGGAAGGTATCCAGGTGGCCTGTTGTGAATCTGGCTAAATCAAGATGGCAGTCAATGGCTGGGCATGGTGGCTCACAATACTTTGGGAGGCCAAGGTGGGAGGATCACCTGAGGTCAGGAGTTTGAGACCAACCTGACCAACATCCAACATGGTAAAACTCCATCTCTACTAAAAATACAAAAAAAAAAAAAAAAACTAGCCAGGCATGGTTGCACGTGCCTGTAATCCCAGCCACTTGGGAGGCTGAGGCACAAGAATCGCTTGAACCCAGGAGGCAGAGGTTGCAGAGAGCCAAGACTGCACCACTGCACTCCAGCCTGGGCAACAGAGAGAGACTCCGTCTCAAAAAAAAAAAAAAAAAAAAACAACTATGTCAGTCAACACCGAAGCTTCCCCTGGGTCATGCTGCAAGGAAATGGAAAGAGAGGGAACCTCAGGGTCCCTGAGCTTATCCTGGCTCTGAAGTCATCAGTTATAGGAGGCTGTGGGCACAGCACATGTGGTAGCACAGAGTACAGCGAGTGACACACATTTGGAAAAATCAGGAGATTCAGCCACAGGGGTTCTGCATGGGAAAAAATGGGCAGTGCCAAACAGTGTGTATTTGTAGAGAAGGTAAGAATATCAATATTCTGTTAACACTGTGACTACTCTCTGGGAATCTCCTTCACCGTGTTATTCTATCCACAGACCAGCAAGTAAAACTCCTCTTTAGAGTGAGAAATCCTTTGGATTGGAACTTATCCAGATACTAAGGTCATGAAGACTGACTGGGCCATCTTCATTCCCTAAAAAATTATTTAATGAAAAAAAAAAAACTACCTTCCCTTTTGTATGTAAAGGTTACAGTCAATAGGAAGGATGCCTGATCACAGAAAGCTCTAGGAAAGGGTCACACAAAAGTCAGTGGGAAAACCATTCTACCTAATGATGAGGTTGCTGGACCCGTGGGCTGAGAAGAGGATTTCAAGTGGGGATGCAGAGATATGCAGGGGGCCACTCTGAGATGATCTGGGGTCAGAAGGGAGGTGCAGCCCTCTCCTTACAGATCATCACCTGAACAAAGACACTCGACCTTCTGCAGAGGGTCAGGGCCATCCCCTGGTTGGTCACCTTTGCACAGCTTATCTCAGGGAAAGGAGCGTAGGCCCAGGCCCCAGGCTCCAAGCCCATTCTCAGTAGATTCTCTCCTCTATTTGTCCACAGAACTAAATCAAGTGGCACGGCCTGAAGTTCAAGCCACCAGCACCACAGTCACAGAAGACAAGGACTCTGTGAACCTGACCTGCTCCACAAATGACACTGAAATCTCCATCAGGTGGTTTTTTAATGGCCACAATATCTCACTCTCAGAGAGGATAAAGCTATTCCAGGACAACAGAACCCTCAGAATAGACCCCGTCAAGAGGGAGGATGCTGGCCAGTATTATTGTGAGGTCTCCAACCCCATCAGTGTCAAGCAAAGTGACTCCATATGGCTGACCGTGAATTGTAAGTGACTCCTCGCCCCTTCCTATGTGTCCCTAGAGGATTACT
Organism: Alouatta palliata; assembly: GCA_004027835.1. Classification (NCBI taxonomy): domain Eukaryota; kingdom Metazoa; phylum Chordata; class Mammalia; order Primates; family Atelidae; genus Alouatta; species Alouatta palliata. The sequence continues at coordinate 17,068 of PVKV010009212.1, read as the reverse complement.
CTGCCAATGGTAGGCAAAATGGATAAAACTTGGCCGGGCACAGTGGCTCATGTCAGTAATCCCAGCACTTTGGGAGGCCAAGGTGGGCAAATCACGAGGTCAGGAGTTCGAGACCAGCCTGGCCAACATGGTGAAAACCCATCTCTACTAAAAATACAAAAATTAGTCAGGCGTGGTAGTGAGCGCCTGTTATCCCAGCTACTTGGGAGGCTGAGACAGGAGAATTGCTTGAACCCAGGAGACCGAGGTTGCCGTGAGCCGAGATCCCACCACTGTACTCCAGCCTGGGTGAAAGAGTAAAACTCTGTCTCAAAAAAAAAAAGATAAAACTCACAGGGGGCAGAGTATCAATTAAGAGACCATTATAGTAAACAGAATTGCAAAGTGGTTAAGAGCTGAGGCTCTGAATCAAATATACTTAGTTGTTTTTTATTTTTTTGTTTTCTTTTTTTTGGTTGGTTGGTTTTTTTGTTTTGTTTTGTTTTTTTGAGACAGGGTCTCACTCTGTCACCCAGGCTGGAGTGCTATGGAATGATCAAAGCTCACTCCAGCCTTGATCCCCTGGGCTCAAGCAATCCTGCCACCTCAGCCTCCAGAGTAGCTGGGACTACAGGTGGGCATCACCATGCCTGGCTAATTTTTTTCAATTGTTTCGTAGAGATGGGGTTTCACTGTGTTGCCCAGACTGGTCTCAATTTCCTGGTCTCAGCCGTGGCCTCCCAAAGTGCTAGAATTACAGGAATGAGCCACTGTGCCCAGCCTGTATTTAACTATTCTAAGTACCTCTCATACAGATGGAAGCATGTGGTATTTGGCTCTTTGTGTCTGGCTTACTTCATTTAGCATAAAGTCTTCAAAGTCCATCCATGATATAGAATGCATCAGAATTTCATTCCTTTTGAAGACTGAATAATATTACACTGTGTAGATAGATATATCACATTTTGCTTATCCATTCATTCATCTATGGACAGTTAGATTGATTCCACCTTTTGGCTATTATGAATAATGCTATTATAAACAAGGGTATACAAACATCTGTTAAAATTCCTGCTTTCAATTCTTTTGAATAGATACTCAGAAGTGGAATTGCTGGATCAAATGGTAATCCTGTTCAATTCTGAAGAACCATCATACCACTTTCCACAGTGGCTATACCATTTCACATTCCCACCAACAGTGCACTGGAGTTCCAATTTCTCCACATTCGCAAAAACATTTGTTTTTTGGTTTTGTTTTGTTTTTTACAATAGCCATCCTAATGGTTGTAAGGTGGTATATCACTGGAGTTTTGATTTGCATTTCCCTAATGATTAGCAATATTTAGCATCCTTTCATGTGCTTACTGGCCATTTATCTTCTTTGGAGAAATGTTTATTCAAGTACTTTGCCCATGTTTTAATTGGGTTGTTTGGGGATTTTTTTGTTGTTGAGTTGCAGTAGTTCTTTATATATTTTGGATACTAATCCCTTATCATATATATAATTCTCAAATATTTTCTCCCATCCTGTAAGAGGTCTTTCTACTTTCGTGATAATGTGCTTTGATGCACAAAAAAATTTCATTAAGTCCAATTTCTCTATTTCTTCTTTTGTTGCCTATGCTTTTGGTGTCATTTGACCAAGAAATCATTGCCAAATCCAATGTTACAAAGTTTTCACTCTATCTTCCAAGAGCTTTATAGTTTTAGCTCTTACATTTAGGTCTTTGATGTATTTTGAATTAATTTTTATATATGGTATTATGTAAAGGTTCAATTTCATTCTTTTGCATGGATATCCAGTTTCCTCAATGCTATTTGTTGAAAAGACTATCCTTTTCCCATTGAATGATCTTGGCACCCTTGTCAGAAACCATTTGGCTATATATGCAAGCATTTCTTTCTGGGCTCTGTATTTTATTCCACTAGTTTCTATTTCTTTATGCCAGTATCATACTGTTTTGATTACTGTAGCTTTTTGTTTGTTTGTTTGTTGTTGTTGTTGCTGTTGTTTGGGGATTTTTGGGTTTTTTTGTTTTTTTCACTTTTCTTTGTAGGCATGGGGTTTCACCATGTTGCCTGGGCTGGTCTCGAACTCCTGAGCTCAAGCAATCCACCCACCTCCGCCTCCCAAAGTACTAAGATTACAAGAGTGATGATTACCATAGCTTTATAGAAAATTTTGAAACCAGGAAGTGTGAGCCCTTCAACTTTGTTCTTTCTCAAGACTGCTTTGGCCATTCATGGTCCCTTCAGAGTCTATATAAATTTTAGAATGAATTTTTCTATTTCTGCAAAAAAATATTACTGGGATTTTGATAGGGATTGCACTGAATCTGTAGATCACTGGGTAGCACTGACACTGAAATCTCTTAACAATATTAAGTCTTCTAATCCATGAAAATGGGATGTCTTTTCCATTTATTTATGTCTTATTTAATTTTTTTGGCAATTTTTTTTTCTTAATTTTCCTCTGAATTGTTCATTGTTAGTACACAAAAAATACAACTGATTTTTGCTTGTTGATTTTGTAGCCTGCCACTTTGCTAAATTTATTGTCTAACAGCTTTTGTGGAATCTTTAGGGTTTTCACATATGAGTTAGCATATTCTACAAATAGATATAATTTTACTTATTTCCAATCTAGATGGGGTTTTTTCTTGCCTAATTGTTCTGGCTAGGAATTCTAATACTATGTTGAATAGAAGTGGCAAAAGCAGGCATCCTTGTCTTGTTCTTGATCTTAAAGGAAAAGTTTTCGGTCTTTCACCATTGACTACGATGGTAGCTGGGGGCTTTTCAGACATAGCATTTATTATGTTGAGAATTTCCTTCTATTCCTAGTTACAGTGTTTTTTTAGCATGAAAGAATGTTGTTTTTTTTTTGTTTGTTTTGTTTTGTTTTAAGACAGAGCCTTGCTCTGTCGCCTAGGCTGCAGTACAGTGGCACAATCTTGGCTCACTGCAACCTCTGCCTCCCAGGTTCAAGCAATTCTCCGGCCTCAGCCTCCTGAGTAGCTGCGATTACAGGCGCCCACCACCTCGCCAGCTAACTTTTTGTATTTTTAGTAGAGATAGGGTTTCACCGTGTCAGCCAGCATCGTCTCGACATCTGGACCTCATGATCCACCCGCCTCGGCCTCCCAAAGTGCTGGGATTACAGGCATGTGCCACTGCACCTGGCCTACAGTTATAAATTTCTTTCTTGCACAAGATTCTTAACTACTCTCAGCCTCGGATTCCTCAACCGAAAATTGCACTAAGAATGCCTGCTTCATAGTATTGCGGGAGTTTTGGGTTTTTGCTTTGTTTTTGAGACAGGGTCTCACTCTGTCACCCAAATTAGAGTGCAGTGGTGCAAACACAGCTCACTGCAGCCTCAACCTCCTAGGCTCAAGCAAATCCTCCACCTTAGTCACCTAAGTAGTACATGCTACCACACCTGGCTAATTTATTTTTATTTTTGCTTATGGAGAGACAGAATCTCACCATATTACCCAGGCTAGACTCCAACTCCTAGGATGAAGCAATCCTCTCATCTCAGTCTCCCAAAGTGCTGGGATTATAGGTGTGAGCCACCACACCTGGCCCCATAGTATTATTTTTAAATTTTAATTGTAATAATAAACCTTCAGCAAAATACCACACAACCACACACAGAGGGAATGTTTCATAAATGTTAGCTGCTATTACCACTACTATTATCATTAGCCTTCAAATCAGGTAGTCCTAGAGTCAAATCTCAGATCCACCTCTCACTAGCCATTTGACTTTAGGTAAGGTTTTTACCACTCTAAGCTTCCATTTTTTCATGTTTAAAATGGAAATAATGTCTACCTGACAGCACTATTTAATGGATCAAATGAGATACATGTAAAGCATTTAGCAGTACAGGGCCTGGCACACAGGAAGTACCCCACAAAAGTAGCTAACATAGCATTAATCACCAGCCTGAGTTGACTGGTGAGGGCTAAGCCCCAAATGGTCACAATAGATATGAAAAAGAAATAGGCTGGACACAGTGGCTCACACCTGTAATCCTAACACCTGGGAGGCCAAGGCTGGAGGATCTCTTGAGCCCAGGAGTCCAAGACCAGCCTGGGCAATATAGTGGAGCCCTATCTCTACAAAAATTATTTTTGAAAATTAACCAGGTAGCTGGGCGCCATGGCTCATACCTGTAATCCCAGCACTTTGGGAGGCCGAGGCAGACAGATCACCTGAGGTCGGGAGTTCGAGAAAAGCCTGACCAACATAGAGAAACCCTATCTCTACTAAAAATACAAAATTAGCCTGGCGTGGTGGCGCAAGCCTGTAATCCCAGCTACTTGGGAGGCTGAGGCAGGAGAATCACTTGAACCTGGGAGGCAGAAGTTGTGGTGAGCCAAGATCACGCCATTGCACTCTAGCCTGGGCAACAAGAGTGAAACTCTTTCTCAAAAAAAAATTAGCCTGGGGTGGTTGCATGTATCTGTAGTCCCAGCTACTGAGGAGACTGAGGTAGGAGGATCACTTGATCCCAAGAGGCTACAATGAGCCATGATTGTGCCACTGCACTCCAGCCTTGGTGACAAAGAGAGAAACTGCCTCAAAAAAAAAAAAGAAGAAGAAATAGATGCAAAATATATTATTTATATATTTATTATATAAATTTTTATATTTTTATATATTTTTATTATTTATATATTTATTATACATAATATATAAGTAATATATAATAAATACACAAATAATAATAATATATACATATGGGGGAGAAGCATTATACAAGAAACCCACCAGGACATGATTATGATTAAATATGGGAAAGGGGAGAAAAGGGGAGTTAAAACAAAGTCTCAAGCCTGGTACATTATTTCCATCTACTGAGATACAGCAAAGATGGGATTAAACATAGGAGATAATTCTTTGGAGAAAATGCCTATTAGGGAAAGTGAGGCGAGAGTGAGAGGAACCTGAGAGGGCCCTCAGATCATGATGCAGATCTGATTCCTGTGGAAGAGAAAGAGACAAAGGAAGTTTTAGATTGCAGTGCAGTTCTAAGAGTTTCTGCAAGGCTGACAGGGAGTCCTCCAGCCATTCACACTTCAGAGTAAAACAGTCACACAGAACTGGGCTTGCTTTCATACCCTCGCTGGGAGCCTGTGGGAAGCTAGGTGTCTATGCAAAAGAGGTGCTGAATTCAGAATGCACTGACTGCCACAACTGAGACACTGAGAAAAAGATGCAACCACAAAAAAAGGTGGAAAGTTCTAGTCACATACAAAATAGCAATCAGTCTTTCTCACATTTCAAAATCTTCAAAAATGTCTGAGCGCAGAAAGGCCAGGATGGAATTGACAGAAGACTGATCATTAACCTAGAAACATGGTTGACAGAAAAACAAAAAAATTGCAAGGATATAATTAGCTAATCATTTTCCAGCAACCCTCCTACAACAAAACTGTATTCCTTGAAGAAACAATTAGAAACGACTTCATTCTGAGAATTGTTTCCAGCCCCCAATGTAAAATAATTTCACCTTCATTTCTTCTCTTTTCTTTCCATGACAGATATGGGAAGTTCTGGCCTCTCAGGGGGGGCCATTGCTGGCATTGTGATTGGAGTACTGGCCGGGGTGGCTCTGATAGCAGCAGCAGCCCTGATGGTGTATTTTCTGTATTTCAGGAAGACTGGCAGGTATGATGGCCTTTCCGCTTGTTCTGTTTCCTCCAAGGCTGACTGCCATGCTTGGAAGAGGAAAAGAATTTCTTTGCCTGTCTCTGGACCTGGATCTCCTCTTCCCACTAAACTCCTGCTTCTGGGCACTAATTCCTGCAGGTCTCCTCTTCCCTGGTCTTCATGCTCCCTGTCTCCCATTGTCTCTTGGACATGGCTATTCCAATCCCCATCTAATCTAGAGGAAGAGACTCAATTATGTTCCTCTGTCCCCTAGTCAGGGAAACCAAGGTCTAAGAAAGAATACAAATGAAAAAATAAAAGCAGCAGCAGGAGAAAGCAAGTCACATGCTCTGTTGACCACAGTAGCAAGAGGATGGAGAAACAGGATAGGAAGAGAACCTAAGAGAAAGCAAAAACAACCAAAGTCCTCTTGAACAATAAATAGAAAAAAAAAGTACCCCAGAAAACAAAATGGGAAAGGTCTTAAGGGTACAAGTAGGCAGAGAAGCGGCTGATAAAGAATGGAATGAAATGTGAACACCTAGCAAACAGGAAAAGAGTAAACACTAGAAGAAATTGCAGTTAGACTGAAGAACGAGACCCTCAGAAGAAAGGCAGTATCAACATCAAGGACTCCAAGGAATGACCTGCTCATAGTGCCCTTCCTAACTCAGGGAACAAAGATCCTGTGCTTGGGAATAGCAGTCACAGTGTCTGATATTTATTTAGGGCAAGCGACCAGCGTGATCTCACAGAGCACAAACTCTCAGACTCCAACCACAGTAAGTAAAGCCACTTACCCAGTGAGAACTGGTGTGTTCCATCACGTGCCCTCCCCTAGGGAATCCTGGATTCCCAAACCACTCCCTCCCTTCTGAATCTTCACAGAAAGGATGTTTATTTCCCACCCCTAAGGTGGCATAGGTCTTCACACCCTTTCTAGCCACAAGAGTCCCCTGAGACACATCTGAGGAGAGAAGTTCACTCTGCCTAGGCCAGGCAGGCCTGAGGAAGAACCCATGTTTCCAGGAGCCATTTCCTCAGCCTTACTCCTTCCACCTCCTGCCTCTATTACGGATGTGGGCATTCTCCCTTGGTGAGACTTTCCTTGTCTTGTGGGTGCTGTGGGTGCTGCAAGCCTCAATGCCCGTCCTTGCCATTGGAGCATGTTGCTGAGAAACACGTCTGGGCAAAAATCAAGGTCTTGTGAACTGGTAGAACTCTTCAGAAGTGGACTGTGGCCTCCTGTGGCTCTGCCCCTGCCCCTCCTCTGGTATTAATGTGCTGGGTCTGGACCAAACACTCTGAGGGAAGTAAATTCCTTAAATGATCATGGGCTACCTCCCTACCCTCCAACTGCCACCTCCTTCAACTTGAATCACCTTAAGTCAGCTTTGCATTTCCTTGGATTGATAACTCTTCTTTTGCTTCTCCAGCTCAGGACCACTCTGGCAACTCTCCTGACAAGGTAAGCACAGCCAGTTTTCCTGGGCTTATTTTCTCATGGAAATGACTCTGTACAGAATTGGTTATTCCTGAAAACACAATGTAACATCAAAGTTGGGTTAATGTTCCTCAGTGCAGCAACAAAGACGTATTTGCAATCACTCCCATTCGCAGCAAGAATGTGCATTTTGCAATTTTCCCCATCCTGTGTCTGAATACTGGATGTGACTCTTAGAAGCTTTGTGACCCTGGTCAAGGAACCTAATCTCTTTGATCCTCAGCTTTGTCATCTGTAAAATGGGCATTCTGCTTACTTCAAAGAGAAGTCAAAGGTATTAAACAAGATAACCTACATAGAGAACCCAGCACACTGGCCTAAAAAAGGAAGGCACTGAATCATTCTCACTCCCCTGCCTGCAGTCTAATCCTGCTCTTACTGTCAAAAGGATAATTTCCATTTTAATAGATCTGAGATCCTGTTTATTTTATAATAATTTTATACAATTTTCCATTTTACCTTTACAGTAGATCAAACACACATACTGAAAAGTGCTAAATCATAATTATACTTTTACAATGTAGCAACTTTCACAAGTTGAACACACTGAGGTAAGCAGCACCCAAATCATGAAAATACTACATGACCTCCCCTTAAAAAGAAACCCTTCCAGCCAGGCACAGTGGCTAACACTTTGGGAAGCCGAGGTGGGCAGATCACTTGAGGTCAGGAGTTCGAAACAAGCCTGGCCAACATGGTAAAACCTTGTCTCTACTAAAAATATAAAAAATTAGGCCAGGTGCGGTGGCTCAAGCCTGTAATCCCAGCACTTTGGGAGGCTGAGGCGGGCGCATCACGAGGTCAAGAGATTGCAACCATCCTGGCCAACATGGTAAAACACCATCTCCACTAAAAATACAAAAATTAGCTGGGCGTGGTGGCATGCGCCTGTAGTCCCAGCTACTTGGGAGGCTGAGGCAGGAGAATTGCTTGAACTCGGGAAGTGGAGGTTGCAGTGAGCCGAGATTGTGCCACTGTACTCCAGCCTAGCGCCTGGCAACAGAGTGAGACTCTGTCTCAAAAAAAAAAAAAAAAAGAAAGAAATTAGCCAGGCATGGTGAGGGACACCTGTAATCCCAGTTACTTGAAAAGAATCACCTGAACCTGGGAGGTGGAGGGTGCAATGAGCCAAAATCATGCCATTGCACTCCAGTCTGGGTGACAGAAAGAGACTCCATCTCAAAAAAAAGAAAAAAAAAACAGAAAAAAAGAAACTCTTCCAGTCACTTCCCTCCAAAGAGTAACCACTATCCTGACTTCTAATGTTCCAGATTAGTTTTGTTTGGTTTTGTTCCTAAAGGAACAAAGGAAAAATACAACATCCTTATATGTAGCTTCTTTCCTTAAACACTGTTTTGTGAGATTCATCCATATTGTTGTATGTATTTGTGGTTTGCTTGTTCTCATTGCTGCATTATTGCATTCCATTGCATATATACCATCATTTATCTCTTCTAATGATCATTCATCAGGAGGTCAGCAAGCAGAGAATGGGTAACAACAAAAGCCCCTCTCCAGAGCTAAAATTTTAAAATGGTAACAGCTTGTGGTGCTGAATCACACCAGGCAACGTGAGGCCCTGCCCTGTGACACTGACGTAACTGATCATTACTTGTGCTTTTCAGATGAAAGAAGTTACTTACTCTTCCCTGAACTTCACAGTCCAGCAACCCAGACAACCAACGTTAGCCTCCTCATCCCCAACAACCACAGACATAATTTATTCAGAAGTAAAAAAGAAGTAATGCAACCTGTCCTGTTCACTGCATGCTGATGTATTCCAAGTCTCTTACCCTCATCACTAGGAGATTCCTTTCCCCTCTGGGAGTGGTGGGGAGGCTGGGGACAGAAAGAAGTTTCCCGACTCTTCCTTCCTAATAGGTACCTCCAGGCTGCCTGGTCACAGCCCCTCCCTCAGTGTCGATAAATGAAAAGTACATTGGGAGTCTGTAGGAAACCCAACCTTCTTGTCATTGAAATTTGGCAAAGCTGACTTTGGTAAAGAGTGGCCAGAACTTCCCCTGCCTTCCCCTTTTCCAAACCTGGACTTGTTTTAAACTTACCTATTCAGAGCACTCATTCCTTCCCACCCCAGCCCTGTCCTATCACTGTAATTCGGGTTTGCCATAGCTTTGAGGTTATGTCCTTTTCCATGAAGTACATGTGCCAGAAAACAAGAGAGAGAGAAAGTAAAAGCAGTAATGGCTTCTCCTATTTCTCCAAAGCCCTGTGTGAACTCACCAAACACAAGAAAACCAAATATGTAACAATAGTGAAATTCCATACCTTTGTCCACTGTCAGGGTTGTCTACCTGTAGGATCAGGGTCTAAGCACCTTGCTGCTTAGCTAGAATGCCACCTAATCCTTCTGGCAAGCCTGTCTTCTGGGAACCCACTAGAAGCAACTAGGAAAACCACTTGCCAAACTCCAAGGCAATTCCTGTTGGAAAATGCAAAAGCACAGATATGTTTTATTATCTTTATGGGCTTTATTCAAGGAAGTGCTGAGAGAGGGAGGGATTATAGCTCTAGGAGGGAACCAGCTTCTGATAAACATAATCTGCTAGGAACTTGGGAAAGGAATCAGAGACCTGCCCTTCAGAGATTATTTAAATTACGGTTAAATAATACACAATTTGGGGTATTGGGGTTTTTCTCCTTTTCTCTGAGACATTCTACCATTTTAATTTTTATAACTGTTTATTTATGTGAAAAGGATTATTTTTACTTAGCTTAGTGTAAGCCAATCTGATTGCCTTAGGTGAAAGAAGCCACCAAAATCCCTCAGGTCCCTTGGTCAGAAGCTTCTCAAGGTTTTTTGTCAGAGGCTCCAAATAGAAAATAAGAAAAGGATTTCCTCATTTATAACTAGAACTAGATTTAACTCAGTTTCTAGGCACCTCAGACCAATCATCAACTCCCATTCTATTCCATGTTTGCACCTGTGCATTTTCTGTCTGCCTCCACTCACTTTCTCAGGAAACCTTGGACTCTGCTAAGGTGTATTTGGTCCTTGAGAAGTGGGAGCACCCTACAGGGACACTATCACTCATGCTGGTGGCATTGTTTACAACTAGAAAGCTGCATTGGTGCTGATGCCCTTTGGGGAAACAGGGCTGTGAGGAGGATTATAACTTGGGCCTAGCGTTTTTTAACAGCCTTCGAAATTTATCTTTTCTCCTATGGAGTCTATAAATGTATCGTATAATAAAAAGGAAGGATAGGAGGAAGATAGGCAAATTTACTTCTCACCCAGTCTTCTACACAGATGGAATGTCTTTGGGGCTAAGAGAAAGGTTTTATTCTATATTGCCTATCTGATCTCATGTTAGGGCTAAGAGGCTTTTTCAAAGAGGATTGGCTCAGAGTTCTCTATACTCAGGTACTTCTTTCGGGGTTTTCTAACCCTGACACAGACTGTGCATATTTTCCCTCATCCATGCTATGCTGTTATTTAATTTTGCCTGGCTAAGACTATGTCTGACTTATATATAAAAATTGTTCTATGTTTATAATAAAAATAATATATCAGACATCAACATGCTGCCTCATGGTTGATACTACCTTAGACAATGTTTCTCTACAGGCAGAAAAAAACAAAATTGTTCAATGGGGAGTCAGGGTAAAACTATTTCTAAGTCTACAGATATTTGTTCTATTTGACCAGAGAATTCACTAAATTCATTTGCATACCTGCCAACAAAATGAGTATATCTGGGAGCAACAGACCACAGCTCCAACTTGCCTGGAAGGAAGTGCCTACCTTCCTCTGAGAGAGAAGATGATCTCATGAGTAAAAGGCTTCCCAGCCTCTTCATTAGGGGCCAATAACAATTCCCACTCAGGCGGTTCCAGGGAATCAGATGTAGCTATGGAAGGGTCTCCAAGGTTTATTCACACAGAAATCTCTTTAGACCTTCTGCTCTTCCTGGTTCCCAGTTCCTTTTTTCTGCCCTCTTGGAGGGTCAGATCTCTTCTAACCTAAATAGCCTTCATTTATTAATTCTGCTAAATATTAAGCTATAACCTCATTTCTTTCACTTCCAAGCAATTGAAATGTATGTGCTGTCTTTCCCTTTCGTAATCACCTAATTTTTCCTGGCCCTCAGTACTGCCTCCATATCCAAGATCACTGGAAACAGCACAAAATCAGTATCCATGTCTTGGTGAAATACAAAGGTATTTTTATAATACTCATATTTTTTCTTTTTACACTATCTAAGATCACAGACAAATTTTCCCTTCTGGAGAACTCTCCTCCCTCCATCTCCCGCTTATGTACTGTACCCCCAAACCAGATGTAGTACTCAGACCCTTCTTGTCTCTCTCCATCCACTCTCTTTCATCAGCTTAGTGATCTCTCTGGAGATGGCTCTTAATTTATATCTCTAGCCCCAATTACTTGTAGAACTCATGACACCCACATCCAAATACTGTCTGAAGTCACCCATTTAAACAAGCTCTTCCACACAGCTCAATCATTTCTCCCAGTGACACCCCCTAAGTATCCACAGCCCCTGCTCATTTGTTTCCAGATTCAATACATTGTGAAAACCTCTTGTTATTTTTTTAACAACTCTCAATTATACTGTTCTCACCATTCCCATAAACCTAACTGACCCTGGCCCTCAACAACACTCAAAGTCTTGGCTGACTTCTTGTCTCTAGTCTCTCTGAAATCTTTCTTGCATGACTGCCTCATTACCTTCCTAAAAACAAGTCCACTCTCCTATTCAAAAATCTACAGTGGCTTACTCTGGCCTATTAGATAAGTTCAAACTTCTTCTAAAGAGAAGAAGTGTTTTCCTTCCTTTATCGATACTTCCTTGTATAATTCCGCAATCCTCATTAGATCTGTCTCTCTATATATCCCTGCCCCTCTACCCCATACACATAGAATTCTTAGTTCCAATTCTACACCTAAAAGCACACCAAACAGGGTGACCTCCATCTACCATCTGTACTGTGGAGTTATCCACAACCGTCATCACAAGCAACCTCTGACCTTGTGGAGAACAAAGACTGTAACATTAACATGTGAACCTGAGACCCAGGACACAACTATGTGTGGCTGAAAATCTCTTCCTGATGACCAATTCATGTGTTCACAAAAGATAGGGAAATTAAAAAGGCAAAGTCCCTACCCCAAGGAATATAAAGCCCAAAACATGAGATAAGACCTGAAAAATAGTAATAACAAAAAAGAAAGGTGTAAATGCCACAAGAAGTCAGAAAAATCTAACGGGAACTATGGCTACACATTGGAATAACTGGGGAATTTTTTAAAAGAACAACAGATGCTCAGACTCCACCCACAAATTCCAATATAATTGGTCTGGAGAGGGGCCCAGGCCTTCCCAGACACTACTAACCTATAGCCAGGATGGAGGTAATAGGTAAGACCTGGGGCTAAATCAATGATTTTAGCAAAGGGTACATCAGAATTACCTAGGGAACCTTTTCAACATACATAGGTATATATACCATGCCTGGAAAAGCTGATACAATATGCCTGTAGTGAGACTTGGGCTTGTATATTCTGAAAAACTCTCAAATGATTCTCACATATATTCTGTGTTAGGAAACAGTGACCTGAAGCATAGGTAGTACTGAAATGATAAAAAGAGTTGGAAGAACATTCTATATGACGGGTATTTGATGAATAATCTATCCTGAAAAGCACAGAGAGGTACTCAAGAAGAAATTGTTGGCTGAACTTTGAAAGACATGACAGGCCAGGTGTGGTGGCTCACCCCTGTAATTCCAGCAGTTTGGGAGGCTGAGGTAGATGGATCACAAGAGGTCAGGAGTTTGAGACCAGCCTAAGCAACATGGAGAAACCCCATCTCTACTAAAAATGCAAAATTAACTGGGTGTGTTGGTACATGCCTATAGTCCCAGTACTTGGGGGCTGTGGAAGGAGAATCGCTTGAACCTGGGAGGCAGAGGTCACGGTGAGCCGAAATCGTGCCATTGCACTCCAGACTGGGCAACAAGAGCAAAACTGTCTCAAAGGAAAAAAAAAAGACTTGGCAATACCAAGTAAGGATGAGGAACAACTGGTACTCTCACATATTGGTAAAGGAAATAAAAAATGGCCCACCTACTCTAGAAAGCAGTTGACAGTTTCTTACAAAGTTAAATACACACTTATACAATCCAGCAATCCTACTCATAGATATTTACACAAGAGAAATGAAAATACATATCCAGCAGGCGTGGTGGCTCACGCCTATAATCCCAGCACTTTGGGAGGCCAAGGCGGGTGGATCATGAGGTCAAGAGACAGAGACCATCCTGGTCAACATGGTAAAACCTCATCTCTACTAAAAATACAAAAATTAGCTGGGCGTGGTGGCGCATGCCTGTAGTCCCAGCTACTCAGGAGGTTGAGGCAGGAGAATTGCTTGAACCCAGGAAGTGGAGGTTGTGGTAAGCCGAGATCGCGCCATTGCACTCCAGCCTGGGTAACAAGAGCGAAACTCCGTCTCAAAAAAAAAAAAAAAAGAAAAAGAAAATACATGTCCACACAAAGAGTTATACATGAATGCTCATAGCAGTATTTTTGATAATAGCCCAAAACTAGAAACCCAAATGTCTATCAGTAGATGAATGGATAAACGAATTATGGAATATTCATGCAATAGTATACTAATGAGCAATCAAAGGGTACAAACTACAGATAAAACAAAATGGATGGGCCAACGCCATGGCCCATATCTACAATCCTAGCACTTTAGGAGGCCAAGGTGGAAGAATCTGCTTGAGACCAGGAGTTCAAAGCTGCAGTAAGCTATAATCAGACTACGGCACTGCAGCCTGCACAACAGAACGAGACCCTGTCTTAAAAAAAAAAAAAAATGAATCTTGAAAACATTATACTGTGCAAAAGAAGCCAGACACAAAGAAATGTATGCTATATAATGCCATTTTTCTTTTTCAGATGGGGTCTCACTCTGTCACCTAGGCCTAGTGCAGTGGCACGATCATGGTTCACTGCAGTCTTGACCTCCCAGGCTCAAATGATCCTCCCACCTCAGTCTCCCCAGTAGCTGGGACTACAGGTGCATGCCACCACACCCAGCTAATTTTTCATTTTTTGTAGAGAGGCGGTCTCACTATGTTCCCCAGGCTTGTCTTGAACTCCTGGAGGCGAGTAATCTTCCTGCCTCAGCCCTCCCAAAGTGCTGGAATTACAGGCATAAGCCATCATGCCCAGCCTATATGATGCCATTTAAATGAAATTCAAGAACAGGCAATTCGAATTAATAATGTTAAGAATTCACCCTAGAGGGTGGGATTAACGGCAAAGGTGCTCAAGGGAGCTTTGGGGCTGATGGAAATGTTCTACATCTCAATTCTGGTAGTGATTACATGGGTATACACATTTACCAAAAATCAAATTGTACACTTGAGATCTATATACATTTCAATGTATTTTTATTTTACTTCAGTTTTTAAATACACACTAAAGAAAGGAGCCACTAATTCAATCTATCAGGTACAAAGCACCTGTATTCATGTTATTTTGCTATGCAATAAACCACCACTAATTTAGTGGCTTAAAACAACACTTGCTTGTTAGTTTGCAGAATCCAGTTCCTTGAAGTCATACTTTCAGTTCCCTATTGTCCTATTGTCAGCCAGGAACTACTATTAGCTCTAGAAGACCTTCTCAGGTCCTAGCACTGTGACCTCTTCCATCTTAGCCACAGAGAACTTCCCTCAAGTCAAATCCCTCTCACACTTCTACTGTCTCTGATTTTCCCTTCTGAGATCAGCCTGAGAAAACTCTCCAATTTTGTTTTTAAAAGGCTCATGTGATTACATTAGGTCCACTCAGATCATTCCCCTTCTGATTAATTCAAAATCAACTTAGTTGTAACCTTAATTATGTCTTCAAAATCCTGTTTGCCACACAAGGTAACATAATCATGAGTGTGACAGCTCATCATATTCATAGTTCCAGGTATTCGGAGCTATCTTAGAATTCTGTGTACCAAGCACACACAAAGCAGTGGGTGCTCTCTGGAAGCTCCTTTACAATCTTGTTCCGAGGAAGTGGCAAAGAAGCTAAAAATGATGAATCCAACTTTTTTTTTTTTTTTTTTTTTGAGAGTCTCACTCTGTCACCCAGGCTGGAGTACAGTGGCATGGTGTCAGCCCAATGCAACCTCAGTATCCTGGGTTCAAGTGATTCTCATGCCTCAGCCTCCTGAGTAGCTGGGATTACAGGTGCCCACTACCATACTGGGCTAATTTTTGGGTTTTGTTTTGTTTTGTTTTGTTTTTAGTAGAGATGGGGTTTTACTATGTTCGTCAGGTTAATTTCAAACTCCTGGCCTCAAGTGATCCATCTGCCTACCTTGGCCTCCCAGAATACTAGAATTACAGGTGTAAGGCACTGCGCCTGGCCCCCAACTTTTATTTTTTGAGATAGGATCTCACTATGTTGCCCAGGCTGGAGGGTAGTGGCTCAACCATGGCTCACTGCAGCCTTGACCTTCCAGGCTCAGGCAATTCACAGGCTCAGCCTCCTGAGTAGATGGGACCACAAGTGCATACTACCACATAGGGCTAATATTTTATTTTTTGTAGAGACAGTCTTGTTATGTTGCCCAGGCTGTTCTTGAAGTCCTGAACACAAGCAATCTTCCTGCTTCAGCCTAACAAAGTGCTGGGATTACAAGAGTGAGCCACAATCTAACATGCGATAAGATACTGTATTACTCTGCTCTGGCTGCCATAACAAAGTACCAGAAAGCCTGAATGGCTTAAATAACAGAAATTTCATAGTTTTGGAGATATCTTCTTGCCGTGTCCTCACACGGTCTCTTCTCTGTACCTACACCTCTGTGGTGTCTCTCTTTGTGTCCAAATTTCCTCTTCTTTAAGGACATCAGCCAGAACTAATTAGAGCCCACCCTACAGACATTATTTTAACTTAATCACCTTTAACGTTCCTATCTTCAAATACAGCCACATTCTGAGGCACTAGGGGTTAGGGTTTCAACAGAAGAATTTTCAGGGAACACAATTCAGTCCATGACAGAGATCAAGGACAAAAAAACAGAAATAAGAAAGTAAGGACCTAGACAGGTACAGTGGCTCATGCCTGTAATCCCAACACTTTGGGAGGCCAAGAGAGGTGGATCACCTGAGGCCAGGAGTTCGAGACCAGCCTGGGCAACATGGTGAAACCCTGTCTCTACCAAAAATACAAAAAATTAGCTGGGCATGGTGGTACGTGCCTATAATCCCAGCTACTCAGGAGGCTGGGGCATGAGAATCGCCTGAACTTGGAAGGCAGAGGTTGCAGCCAAGGTCATCCCACTGCACTACAACATGGGTGACAGTGTGAGACTCTGTCTTAAAGAAAAAAAAAGAAAGCAAGGACCCCCATGTCCCCCTAGCCTGTAAACGATTGAGTCGAGGATATACCCATTGCCCTCAAACTTTTAGCAATGTTCATAGGCACTGATAATAGCTAGCACTAAAGTTCACCCTTGAAAAACTAAGGTTATCAGAAATTGAAGGTATTCCAAGAGATCAACCAATTATCAGACAGGACTGTAGGACTGTTCTGGGGGTTCCGGAATCTAGATTCCTGATTATTTGTTCAGCAAACATTTATTGAGGACTTACTATATGTCAAATACTAAGCTAGGTGTGAGAACATGAAGATTAAAAAATAAGGTCCTAGGCGGGGCGCGGTGGCTCACACCTGTAATCCCAGCACTTTGGGAGGCCGAGGCGGGTGGATCACGAGGTCAAGAGATCAAGACCATCCTGGTCAACATGGTGAAACCCCGTCTCTACTAAAAATACAAAAATTAGCTGGGCATGGTGGCACGTGCCTGTAGTCCCAGCTGCTCGGGAGGCTGAGGCAGGAGAATTGCTTGAACCCAGGAGGCGGAGGTTG
>PVKV010009211.1:0-82613 GCA_004027835.1 Alouatta palliata | reverse complement strand
TAAAACTGGCTAAGTGGCCAGGTGTGGTGGCTCATGCCTGTAATCCCAGCAATTTCAGAGGTGGAGATGGGAGGATCACCCTCAGACATGGAAGGTTCTGGCTCTGGGCCTTTCAACAGCAGGACTTACTCCAGTGCTTTCTCCCTGGCCCCAGTATCAGGCCTTCAAACTCAGACTGAATCACACCACTGGCTTTCCTCGTATTTCAGTTTGTAGATGGTAGATCTTGGAACTTCTTGGCTTCCATAATTATATAAGCCAATTCCCATCTCTCTCTCTCTCTCTCACACACACACACACACACACACACACACACACACACACACACAATTGGTTCTATTTCTCTGGAGAATACTAATACAGATGGCCTCAGTGAGTATGCAGTATGCTGGCTAGTGCCCAAGTAGACTCATGCCACAATATTAGAATACACTCAATGTCAGTGGGAGCTGAAGTGAAACTGATTCACCTTCAGGTACCGGCCAGCACATATCCCGCGACCACGAAATCAGGAGACAGTACAGCAAAGGGGAAGTATAAATAAAACGTGATTTCCTATCGCTACAACAGAGATTGAGTTATTGGAAAACTGCTGAGGTGATATTTAAGAAAAATAGCTAAACTAAAAGAAATAATGAGGCTCTAATTCTTTATTTTCGTGCATCTAAATTATAACAAATTTATTTTGGACCTTCAAACATATGTTTTCAAATATGGCATTGACTTTAAGGTGACTAACTTTTAACAATGCCAGTCAACTTAATTGGGGTTTTTCACTTGAAATTCCATATTTTAAAATGTCTTCTGATTCAATTTAGGGCCCATGAAAATCTCTGAAATAATAAACATGCAAAAGGCAAAAACAAGAAAAAACACATCAGAAGTTGCATAGCTAGAGACATCTTCAAAGGACAAATATGGCTAAGTGGCTGCTTTCTAGTCTATGGTGGAAAGCAAGTAATGTAAAATCCTTTCTTGGTAATATTTTTGGAGAAAACATTACAGCATGATGACAGTTATTAGCATTGTATCATTACTGTGATACTAAGTAATTAAAATATCTTGTTCGTACTGCTGAAATGCAGCTTGACCCTGGTCTCGCAAAGGCAAAGTAGAAAAATCACCCTCATGATCTCTCCCAGCAGGGGGCGCATTCTACCTATTTTTGCTTAGGCGACGCATATGGGCCCTCCTGTAGTTTGTGCCGAGGCAAGCATTACTATTACCAGCTCAGATAAAGAGAATGTGATTCAATAGGTATAGAGAAGTAGCATCATTCCAAACAGAATTTTGTATCATATTAATTTAAATGCTGGTTTTCCTAAGGCTTTTATTTTTCATGTTATTTGTTTGCAATATCAGTAAAAAAAGAAATGATAGTTTCATTAAAATGTATAGTAATAACTAGCAATGAGAGTCATAGGCTTTTATAAGTGAATCATGTTAGCCTATTTAGTGAATATTTCGGATTGCAGAAGAGTGGCTGCCCTTGTAAATCATGTGCTACTTATTATGTGCTCTCTTTCCTGACAAAATTAGTTGCACAAAGCCTGTGGAATCTTGGGGTTTGAACTCAAAGAGCATTTTGGGGGCAGAGCTATTCATTCCATGCTGGCTCTTGTTTTGCCACATGCTGCAATATTTGAAAAGCCAAATGCTGCTTTCTATGGCATGTACACTCATCTCTGAGGCAGATTGCAATCCCAATTTTCCCTTCCTTAATCACTTCTACTTATTTTTATACTCTACACAGCGTTAAGTAAATCAGAATATTCCATTATGACTTCCAATTGCTTTTCTGAAAGGTGAAATGCTTAAATGTATTAAGTATGTTAAACATGGCAACAGTCCCACTGAGAGACATAGGAATCTCAACATCATCATCGCCTTTATAAAGCAATTCCATATGTTTCTCTTCTTCCAGGAAGTTCCTTTATTCAAGTAGAAATGTTCTGCTATGTGGCTTTTACAATTAGCCTTTGCCTTAAGACATTGCTCCAGATTGGAGAAGATCAGAATAATAATGAAATTTTAGATAACATACCTATGCTGTTTTGCATTAATAATAAAAGAATCAAGAGATATTGGTTACTCAAATAATAGGTAGTTATCTCTGGAGTACAATGGTGTATAGTTGGTTGGGTTAATATTTTCAAAAGTTAAGTCTTATATAGTTAAATGACCATTAAAACACTTTGTAAGACAATATGCCCCCACAGTGTCCCCCAACTACTAAAAGTAATATGATGAAAATGCAAATTTTAAAAAATCTTTTGTTACTCAAGCTTCAAAATTCCTTTTTAATATCATGAAATAGCTTTAAAATGTAATATCAACCTAATCCCTATATGGTTTCATATTTTAGGATGATTTGGCTCTAATATAGGAAGTTGTGAGATAAACACACAAATACATAAATGCACAAATGCGCAGACAGACATTTCAACAGTATTTCCCATTTTCTCAGCATAACTCTTTGAAGTAATTAGAGAAAATTCCTGTATGTGTGTATATGTATACCATATGGGAAGAAATCACACCATAAAATGGAGACTTCACTCTGACAGATTCCCACCCCAGCCTCTTTCTAATTCACATAAGGCCAGTCCTCATATTCAAGTTGCACTTATTCATCCAATTTTTCTTTGCCAAAAAATTATATTCAAAAGATGGGTGTGCACCAAAATATTTTTCACAATTGGAATGTTTTTAGAGGTAAATGTAAAGTGGGTTAGGAAAATGGAGGAACGATCCTTTCGATGGCTACTCATTCCCAGTGGGGGAACGAGCAGAACTGTGTGGTGAGAAAAAGCATTATGAGGAGCTCAGGAGCTTAAGCTAACTGACATAACCTTTGCAGATATGATACTGTGCCTCATGCATATTTACCTAAGCTATGGTGGAATTTCTATGGATGTGAGAACCTTGTTCAGCTTGTAGGTACATGAGAATTACCTCAAAGGTAGGCCAAACCTACAGGTAGTGAATCTCATTTACAGGACTAAAAGATGACAGCCGAGCAAATGGAAAAACGAATGGCAGGAAGCTTGGTTTCACAACAGAGAGGACACTGTGCTATACCACTCTAGGGGTACCATTCACTTTGCAGTGAAGGTTGTATAGTATTTCACGTGAAACAACTCCAACCACAAATGTTTACCTCCCAAGAAAATTTTATTATGCTTTGTTTTTAAAAGCAATTTTAGATTTCAGAAAAAAATTTAATAGTACATAATTCCCATACCCACATATGGTACACTTAGTTTTAATATTTTACATTAGTATAGTACATTTATTATAATGAACCACTATTGATAAATTAATATTAAATAAAGTCCATACTTTATTCAGACTTCTTTAGATCTTATCTGGTTTTTTGTTCTTTTTTTTTTTTTCGGTTCAATTCATCTGTATCTAATGTCTTTATTGTTCCAGGATAGTCTGTTACTTTCAGTGTTGAAGGCTCATTGAGATCCACTTGGCTGTGACGGTTCTCAAGGTTTTATCATTTTTGATGACTTTGACAGTTTTGGATAGTACTGATTAGGTATTTTGTAGAAATATTGGGATTTGACTAATGATTTTCTAAAGATTAGAATAGGGTAATAGCTGTTTGAGAGGAAGAACACAGAGGTAAAGTGCCATTTTCATGATATCACATGAAAAGTGCATACTCTCATTATGGTTTATCACTGCTAATGTTGACCTTGATTACCTAGCTAAGATAGTGATTGCCATATTTCCCCACTGTCAAATTACTCTTTTTTTTTTTTTCCTTTTTTTTCCTATGATAGTCTTTGGAAGTAAGTAACTATGTGCAGCCCCCAATAAAGTTGTGGGGAATTGTGCTTCCTCTCATTGAGGGCAAAGTACTCACATATTTTTTAGATTTCTTTTGCAGGGTGTGTTCATCTGTTTTCCTCATTTGCTTACTTATTCAACTCATTTATTCACATCAGTATGAATTCATTAATATTTACTTTATATTTTGGGGTTATAATCCAGTAGTAGTTTATTCCTTGCTCAAATTGTTCCAGCTTTGGCCATTGAAACTCCTGTGTCCCAATGGCATCCCCTCATGATTGTGTATGAGTTGTGTGTCAACATTAAGTGTACAGAATTAATACTGATGTTTCTAACTCCAGTTCACTAGTTCATGGATGATTCTAGCCTTCTATACTTGCTTATCTTTAAGCTTCACTCCAACAACGAGAAACCTGATTTCTAATATTCTACCATCTGTCAAGTCAGGATTATTAACCAGTACCCTTGTTGGACAAAACCTTATCACCTAGATAACAGGGCTTATGGTTTTCTTTCACCTTTATTTTTATAGAAACTATGCATTTGCAAAATTACTTAGGTCAGCAAATTTCCCCCTCAGTGATATTTTTCATGCATTTGTAAGAAGTTGCATTGTTTTGTCATATTTTTATTATAAAAACTAATATTTTTATTTACCTATATTAAATTTCATATTGTGGTATAAAAGTCAATGATATTTGACAAATGCCTAGTGTCTGGTATTCTCTATTACAGTATCATATTTAGTAGCTTTATTTTCCTGAAACATTCCCTGTACTTTACCTATTCAACCTTCTTTCCCCTCCACCAAAGACTTGAAAGGCATTGATCATTTTACTTTCTCTATACTTTTGTCTTTTCTAGAATGTCATATAATTTGAATCAGACAATATGCAGCTTTTGTAAGTCGAAAGGTTTGACTGTGTCCCCACTCAAATTATGTATCAAGGGCAGGGCTAGGTGGAGCTAATTGAATAGTGGGGGTGGTTTTTCCCATAATGTTTTCATAGTAGTAAATACGTGTCAGGAGATCTGATAGTTTTATAAATGGGAGTTCCCCTGCACAAGTTCTCTTGCCTGCTACCATGTAAGACATGACTTTTCTCCTCCTTTGCCTTCTGCCATGATTGTGAGGCCTCCCCAGCTATGTGGAACTGTGAGTCCACTAAACCTCTTTTTCTTTATAGATTACCCAGTCTTGGGCAGCATGAGAACAGAATAATAGAGTAGTCTAGCTTCTTTAACTTAACAATGCACATTTACGGTGCTTCCATCCTTTCATGGCTTTAATGCTCATTTCTTTAATTGACACACTTTGTGGATCAATTTACCTACTGAAAGACATTTTGGTTGCTTTCCTTTTCGGCAGTTATGAATAAAACTGCTATCAACATTTCTGTGTGAATTTTTGTGCAAATATACATTTTCAAATCAGTCAGATAAATACCTAGGAACATAATTGCTTATCATACGGTAAAACTATATTTAGCTTACTAAGAAAATGCCAAATAGTCTTCCAGAGTGGATATACCACTTTGTTTCTTTTCTTACTTTTTTTAAACCAGTCAAGTGAAACAGTATGGGTAGATAAGAAACAAAGAGAAAGTCGCATTTTAAATTCATGTCAACTGTGAATGAGAGTTCCCCTTACTGTATATTTTCATAAGCACTTGGTATTAAGAATTTTTGGATTTTAGCCATACTAATAGGTGTGTAGTTATATCTCATTATGATTTCAGTTTGTGTTTCCCAATAATGAATGATGACATTTTTGTCATAGGCTTATTTTCCATCTTGTTAGGTGAGATGTTTGCTCATATTTTAATTGGGTTGTTTTTCATATTATGGAGTTTTAAGAGTTTTTGTATATTTTGTATAAAAGAATTGTATTTAATTTGATTGTAAATATTTTTTGCTGGCTTGTGGTTTTCTTTTAATTCTCTTAGCAGTGCCTTTTACAGAGAATAATATTTTATTTTAGTAAAAGATAATTTTTATTTATTTATTTTTACTTCATAGCTCATGGTTTCAGTGTCACATCTAGAAATCACTGAAAACCACAACATATAGATTTTTCTTTTTTTTTCCCAAAGTTTTATCATTTTAGGTTTTACATTTGGGTGTATCATCCACTTTGTGATAACTGTTGTGACTGGTGTAATATCTGTCTAGGTTTATATTATTATTATTTTTGCCTGCATACATCAAATTGTTTTAACAGCATTTGTGAAAAGAATATTATTTCTTCATTGAATTCACTTTGACACTTACTCAAATATTAGTGACTATATGTGTATGGATCTGCTTCTGGCCTGGCAATTCTGTTCCATTTTTTCATGACAGTATCATGATTTCTTGATAACCATAGCTCTAAAACAAGACTTGACACTTGGTAGTGAGAATCCTTCACAGTTTATTTTTCTTCAGTGTGTGTGGGCTATTCTAGATTTTTGCTTTCCGTAGAAAATTTAGAATAGTTTAGAAAATGTGGCACATACACACCATGGAATACTATGCAGCCATAAAAAAAGCTTGGATTCATGTCTTTTGCGGGGACATGGATAGAGCTGGAAACCATCATTCTCAGCAAATTGACACAATAACAGAAAACCAAACACCGCATGTTCTCACTCATAAGTGGGTGTTGAACAATGAGAACACATGGCCATGTGGGTGAACATCACACACTGGGACTTATCAGGGAGTGAGGGTCTAGGGGAGGGCTAGCAGGGGATTTGGGAGTAGGGGAGGGATAACATTAGGAGAAATACCTAATGCAGATGGCAGGGTGATGGATGCAGCAAACCACCATGGCACATGTATACCTATGTAACAAATCTGCACATTCTGCAAATGTACCCCAGAATTTTTTAAAAGTATAATTTTAAAAAATTAGAATAATTTGTCTATATCTACCAAGCGGCTTGGTTTACATTGAAATTGCATGGAATCTAAAGATCAAGTTGGAGAGAATCGACTTCTTAACAAGGTTACCTTCCATTTCGTGAACAAACAATATCTCTCTACTTATTTACTTATTTAGATCTTCTTGGATTTATTTTATTAGAATTTTGTAGATTTCCACAGATTTTTTATTTTCTAAAGGTTCTTATGGGTTTCAATTTTTTGGTAGCTAGTATAAATGTAAAGGCATTTCAGTGTTGATTTCTGATTGTTTAGTATTGATATATAAGAAAGCAATTGACTTTGGTATGTTAACATTTTATCCTGAAATCTTGCTAAACTGTCTTATTTGTTCCAGGTTTTTGTTTGTTTTCAACTGCCTATGATTTTCTAAACATGAAATTATGGCATCAGCAAACAAAGAACAAATACATTATTTCTTCTTTCCCAATCTGTACAACTTTTGTTTTCTTGTATAATCACAGTAGATATGAATCCCAATATAATGTTGAATAGGAAAGGTGAGAGGAAATACCTTTGCCTTTCCCCAATTAATGTAAAAAAGTTCAGTTTCTCAGCATTATGTATGCTGTTAGCTATAGTTTTTGTGATGTAATCCACCAAGCTAACACATTTTTTCTTTCTGTTTTGCTAAGAGTTTTTATCATGAATAGGGCTTGGATTTTGTAAAGTACTTTTTCAGCAACAGTTGATATAATGATTTTCCTTTTTTAACTTGTTCATGTGGTGGATGGCATTTACTGATTTTCTAAGGTTGAACTAGCCTACCATACTTGGAAAAACTGCTGATTAGTAATGGAATATAATGTCATCCCTGGACATCTGTGGGGGATTGGTTTCAGGACTCCCTCATACCCCAATCTGTGCACACTCAAGTCCCACATGTGGCCTTTTGTATGTGTTTCTCATCCATTTAATATTGTATTTGTGATTTGCAGTTGGTTGCAGATGTGGAATCCTCTGATATGAAAGGCCAACTACATTTATTGCAAAAACTGTGCAAACAAGTATATTCATACAATTCAAACCCCCGTTGTTCTGGTATCAACTGTACCTTGTTTTGCTAATACAGTTGTCTCTCACTTTCCATGAGGGATATGTAAGTTCCTTATATAAAATGGTGCAGTATTTGCATATTCTTAAAAATTCATTGATGAGAATAAGCATCAAAAAGCAGGGCTAAGTATTTTTGAAAGCATTAATATCTGGTTATAAAATTTGATAAATCAATCATTGGCATAAGAATATAAACAAACAAAAAAACTTAAAACTTCCTTATGTGCTAAATAAGGAGTATGTAGGAAAATGATTCTCCTTGGTTCACTTATGTTTCTGCATATTATGTAGTAGAAGCATTGATTCTTTTCTGTTCTGAATTATCTTTTCAAAGATGTGTTATAGCACACTCTTCGAAGATAGAAATTGTGTTTCAGTCAAGAGCAAAGTTGAGTTTGTAGTCTTAGAAGGCAAGATAGTATCTTGCATTGGAGGAAAAAACAGTCATGCTTACTGTCTAATATAAAAGATTCAAATTTCCTAAACTAAAACTGAGTTCTTAAACTCAGATTTTCTTTTCTGAAATGCAATCCAGTGAATGTGTAGGTGTCATCCAGAGCATTATGTCACTGAGAAATTACGGTGGGAAACAGGCACAAATTTTGACACTGTCGTTACTACTCTTATGATGAGTAACAAAGTCTGTTGTTTCTGACCTTGGATTCTTGTGTCTTCTGCTAGTGATTATAAAATTGTGACAGACTAATTTGTTGACTAGCAAGAGAGTAATATCACAGAATAATAATGCAATAAAAAACTTTGTAAGATCAATTAGTTTTTAAAATGCTAAACTCTGTGATATATTTTAACTTCTGCCAAAAGCATTTAATACTATATTAGTATGGTTTCACTGTGTCCCCACCCAAATCTCAACTTGAATTGTAACTCCCAATTGCTGTGGGAAGGACCCAGTGGGACATCATAATTGATTCATGGGAGTGAGTCTTTTCTGTGCTGTTCTTGTGACAGTGAATAAGTCTCATGAGATCTGATGGTTTTATGAAGGGGAGTTTTTCTGTGCACGCTCTATTCTTTCGTCTGCCACCTTCTACCATGTGAAACGAGTCTTTCACCTTCCACCATGATTGTGAGGCCTCCCAACCCATGTAGAACTGTGAGTCCATTAAACCTCTTTCTTTTGTAAATTGTCCAGTCTTGGGTATGTCTTTATCAACCGTGTGATACAGACTTATATATATATGTGTGTGTGTGTGTATATACATACACACACACACACATATATACACGTATATATTTATATTTATACATCAGTGTATATACATGTACTAGTACAACCTAGATTCTATGGAATTAACTAAGAAAACAACAGAATTCTTAACTGTTTATTATTTTTTCATTACAATTTTTTCTTTTCTTATTTTTTTTAGAATTAATGAGTGGCTCAGATAAGACTCCCAAATTTTTCATAGTATACACTCTAAAATTTAAATCACTATGGCCATCGTCCTAACTGATATGTGTTCTCTAAGACACTTAAATCTGATCTAAAAATGACCATTGTTAGTATGGTTATATATAAATTTATTTAAAATAATTACAGTGTTAATAGTGAAGAGACAACACCACAAAACATGTATAATTCTTAGAATAATGTACACAATTTTGGCCTGACTTTTATAGGCTGTCCATCACTGTTATGTTGTAATTTGAAGTTGCTTGTGGCCCTTGTGAATTCTAGGGCAGTGGTCAGCAAGCTTCTTTTTAAAGGAGTCAGGTGGTATATAGTTAAGGCTTGCTGTGTATGCAGTCTCTATGGAAACTATAAAACTCTGTTTTATAGTATAACAGAACCATAGGTGATACGTAAATTAATAGGCATGGCTACAGTTCAGTAAATCCTTATTCATAAAATCAGACAGCTGGCCCATAGCCATAGTTCTCCAACCCTTGTGATACTGTTTGGAAATACAATATACCTACATATGTAGTTTGGTGTTCTGGTCCTTTAAATAATGATTTATTTTAAATGTCCTTAGAGTTAATATGATATAGAATTTGCCTTGATTATGCTCTGGAGGATGGGTTCTGGTACTGACTCTATCAGTTACAGGCAGGTAATTTAAATCCCCTACTTTAGATTTTTCACGTGCAAAATCAATTACAGGAAGATCTATCTGAAAGAGGAGGTTAGAATGGGGAAAAACCAATTAGGTTTCCATAATCTGCTTATTCATATTTTAATATCTTTCTAGGAATTGATTAAAAACATCTGCTTAATATACCTGGGATGTTTTTGAATATTAAATTAGAAAATATACCTGAAAGTATATTACAAATGATAAGATATTTAATATGTAAAATTTTATTATAACTAGTAAGTATATGATGCTCCTTTTATCTACCTAAGTGCTATCTGACCCTCTGATTACGTATATTCTCATAGCTCAATGAACAATCAATAAACTGATCAATTGATCAACAATGACATTTTTATCCTTAGTTCTCTGGTATTTTCACTTCTTAAAGAAGATGCTTCTTTACTACTGGTTTTTCAGTCTGCTCTGCTTTAACTCGGCTTGGTTAAAAGAACACTACATGACTTTGAAATAACCTAGATTTTTAGTACATAACTCCACATCTCATCCATAATTTCTCCCAGTGCAGCCATTTCTATGAATGGACACTTTCAGTAGAGTGATTATCATATACAGTACTACTCATAAGATACAGATCCTCTTTAAGTAGTGGCCACCCCTGTCATTTCTTTAAAGCAAAAGCCCATAGATCATTTTTCTTATCTAATTTAACAGTGTAGTGGGTTTAATGCTTTACTAAAGAATTATGGAAAACTTTCTAAAACATGAATTTGTCAGGATATAACTATGGTGTCTTTATGGGCAATTTTATTTTGAAACATAGTCCAGTGTGAATCAGTCTACTTGACTTTAAAATTAAACTAAGAAATCATACTCTGAAATAATTTTAAAGCACTGTCTTTATCCACATGCACTTTTTCTGAAATAGTAAATGCATCAAGAGGTACATTTAGAAACGAGATTAAATGCAAGTCACTTCATTTGCAGAGTCCCACAGTGACACTTTGCTGTACATATGAAGATACAGTGGTTATTTATCTTTTTTATCACTAGTTGGCTTAGATTTTTTATTCATATCTGTTACTTCTTTCTGAGTTGATCCTAATTGATCATGCCAAAAAGTTATCTCTTTAATAATCACAGAGCATAATGCATAGCTGTGTGCTTAATAAGTGATCCATGAAATAATAAATTAGGCTCTTAAGATAGGTATAAATTATCCTTACTAAATTCACTTATCCAAAAAGAGGAATGGTTAAAACTTTGCTAAGAGAGACCATTGCTCTTTTTGGGTCATAGACGCCTTCTATTTCAAGATAATAAGAATTAAATGAACTGCAGCAGCCTGAATATTATCATGCATTCATGGTGCATGAATTTACACCAACATTATTTTTATAGAGCCTATGTCAAACTTAGGAAAATGTGCCAAGCAGGTGAAAGTTTCTCTGACTTCTTATAAACTAACTAAAGATTTTCATTTTACAAGTGTCAAAAATATTAACTAATAAACTGCCCCCAAAAATCACAAGATGAAGAGAATTTTTCACTGTATACAATGTATTCTCTCGATTTCTCAGATTTATTACACTTGATAATATGATGACATGTTTTCTACAGTTTAATTGAAATCATGGACAATCTGAAAACACAAAATTTTATGTTAGTCTTATATCAAAGATCATTAGTATCACACCTTATCAACTGGCAAATTCCATTTAGGTACATCCATTAATATGTAATACACTTTCCAAGAACACTATCATAGAACCCATATTTCTTAGCTGTATCTACAAAAATATTATAAGAAATACCATAAAGGTTTTTATTGTTCTTAAAATCCAAGTGTATTATTTCCTTACTCTATTTTCTAATCTAATATTTGCTAAACATAAAATGATAGGGTACAGTGATGTATACATTGAAGTTTGATTTTTATCACTCTTGGTAAGTCAAATGAGATGAAATTGAATTCAGGAAATTAAGAGAATAAAAATTATTAGAAGATTCAACTTTTTAAATTTTAGAAGAGAGT
This sequence comes from Alouatta palliata, assembly GCA_004027835.1. Taxonomy (NCBI): domain Eukaryota; kingdom Metazoa; phylum Chordata; class Mammalia; order Primates; family Atelidae; genus Alouatta; species Alouatta palliata. Next base: position 70,736 of record PVKV010009211.1, on the reverse strand, counting down.
TTACTACATAGTTTGCATTTGGTTATCAGGGATCAGAAATTTATCAGATTTGCAGGAAAATGTCTGTGATCACAGCTGTCTACAGCACTTGACAGGAAATTTGCAGAAAGAAATAATAAAGCCTCAAAGGTGCAGAATACTGCTTCCTTCCATGTCCATGGTCGGCTTACCATTACTAGAATAATCAGCTTTGTTTTCAATCTTTCACCTTCCAGAACTCACAGAACTTCCTCTTTTGGTAGAGTTAAAATTAAAACAATGAGAATGGAGGGGAAGTTCAGCCCATTTCTGACATCAAGCAGTCAGCAAGAAAAATAGAAACCACTCTTTCCTGAAGGTAAGTATTTAATATAGGAAATAATACACCAAAACAATCCTTCAGAATGCTGGAGATGTCGTGGTCAAAAAATATATATTGCTAGCTCTCAAATTCATTATTTGCTTTTAAAAATATTATTAATTTGCAAAAATACAAGAAAACTTCTGACACTAATCTCAATTGCCTATGTCACCAAGCAGGAAAATTTTCAGGGAAATACCAAAGAACTGCACAACTTAATATCTGCCAACCACACTCATGCCTGAGGCTATTAAGGAAAATTAGTGGGTTTTTCTTCTCTTCTGCCTTCCAATTTGTTTTTTTTGTTTTTTTTTTCTGTCTTTCAAACTTTTCACTGACAAAACTTAACCAGAAACTTGGCAATGCTTCCTGTCCCCAAGATATCAGGAAGTGCTAAGAGATGATGGGCAAGACTGTTGGTTGAAATATATCATTTTCTCTGTTGTCACCCACATTCAATCCATTAGCAAGTTCTGTTGAGTCTACTTCTTAAACAGACCTCAAATTTATTCAGTTGTTTCCATGTCTACCATTATTATCCAATTACAAGCCAACATCCTTTCTTACATGGACTATTGGAATGACTCTTAACTGGTCTCTAAATACTTCTAATACTAGATTTGTCTCCCTCACATTTGTTCAGCTGCCAGAGTCATTGTTCTAAAGTGGTCATTGCAATATGTCATTCCACTGCTTAAATTACTTTGTGTCTTACTCTGCATTCAAATAAAATCAAACTCCTGATAACAGTGCCAGCAACTAAAAAAAATTAACATTCATTGTTACACAAGAAATATACCAAGCACTGTTTATTTGGTATTTCATTGAAGCATTAGAAATACTATGGAAAGTGGATATTTTTATTATGTCTATTTTATTAATAATAAATTGAAGCAAAAAGTGATACACAACTTATGGCCACTGAACAAGTTAATATGAAAATTTGTGATGATCTGTACTGCATTCCTGAGCTAGCTACTAGTCATGCTTCCAAATTCATTCATTCTCTTTTCTCTCACTCACAATGTTCCAGACTCAATAGTTACTTTTATTTCTTTGCACATACTGACATCTATCTTTATATATTGCGTTGCAGGTATTATTTCTAATCTGTGAAATAGTTTCCTGTTATTATTTGTAGAATGTATTTTTCAAGTCTTGATTTAAATATCTCACAAGAGAAGACTTTTAAGACTATTGCATTCAAAGCATAATTTTTTACCATTATATTCTGTATATCTTTAAAAAACATTTCCATACATGTCAAAATTTTAATTACATATTCTATCATTAACTTATTTTCTCTTTCTTTGGATGCACTCTAAGTTGTGGAATCTGTTTCCATAACACTAGCAATATTGTGCTTTGACCAATGTTGTGTTCAACGTGGTCACTCCGTCAATGTGAATGAACAATGGATAGCTCGGCTGCCTAAGTTTGAAAATTATGCACAATTTACAAAAGCAACCATAAAGTTATTCTTAGCATTACATTAATGTTCTACGTTGGATGCCTCAATTTCTCCAACAACTGCTCTACTCAAAAAATGAAGGCCGGGTGTGGTGGCTCACGCCTATAATCCCAGCACTTTGGGAGGCCGAGGCAGGTGGATCACGAGGTCAGGAGATCGAGACTATCCTGGTCAACATGGTGAAACCCGTCTCTACTAAAAATACAAAAATTAGCTGGGCATAGTGGCGCGTGCCTGTAGTCCCAGCTACTCAGGAGGCTAAGGCAGAAGAATCGCTTGAACCCGGGAGGCGGAGATTGCGGTGAGCCAAGATTGCGCCATTGCACTCCAGCCTGGGCAACAAGAGTGAAACTCTGTCTCAAAAGAAAAAAAAAAAGAAAGAAAGAAAGAAAGAAATGAAACAGGTTTGTTTATTTTCTAACAGTTACTCAAATTTAAACCACAAAAGATTCTATTTACCTATTCATTAATGGTAGATTATGGAACTCTTCCTGGTCCTAACCAGTTGAATTTAATAGCTCAAACATGGTGGGAAGGATTATCTCTGGACTAATATGACAGCTGCTAGAAAGATGGGACTATTGAACACTTGAAATAAGGCTAGTCTGGACTGAAAAGTTGTATAACTGTAAAATACACAAAGGACTTCAAAGACTTTATGTGAAAATAAAACAATATATAGTATCATATCAATGATTTTATATTGATGCATGCTGAAATAACATATGGTACATACTGAGTTAAGTAAAATACAGTACTGACATTTAATTTTACTTCTGTTTTAAAGAATATAGTGCCTGGGCACAATGGCTCACACCTGTAATCCCAGCACTTTGGGAGGCCGAGGCGGGTGAATCATGAGGTCAAGAAATCAAGATCATCCTGGTCAACATGGTGAAATCCCATCTCTACTAAAATTACAAAAATTAGCTGGGTGTGGTGGTGCACACCTGTAGTCCCAGCTACTTGGGAGGCTGAGGCAGGAGAATTGCTTGGATCCAGAAGATGGTGGTTGTAGTGAGCTGAGATTAAGTCACTGCACTCCAGCCTGGTGACAGAGTGAGACACCATATAGAAAGAAAAAAAAAAATATATATATAGCTACTAGTAAGTTAAAATTTGCATATATATGTGAAATTCATGTCTTGTCATATAATTCTATTAGCCAGTGCTGGAATAACTTGTTCCAAAGGTTGTCAGTTCTATTAATTTCTTTCCCTGCATTTATTTTTCCTAAATTGAAACATTTGGTGAAGTTAATTACCCTAAGCAAGTGACCCCCAGCAGATCACAACTGAACCACATCTGTAACTGTATGTGGTTGCAAGAGCTATCTCATGCATGCCACAACCTAGCTGCATTTTGTTTTGTTTTGTTTATTTCTTTAGGACATTTTTTTTCCACACAAAATTTTAACACTTTAATCCCATCAACTGAGTTCTGATGGTCAGAAGTCATTTGGTGTTGATGTGTATCATATTCCTTCCACACATATGGAGGATATAACAGTATGTTCAACTGGATAATGGAAAAGTAACTTGACTGGTTTATCTCAACTCAAGAGTACTTCATTTTGACATAGAAATATGTAATTAGTTTTCTTATAGTCATTCCTCTACCCACAACATTTTGTTTTGTATTGCTTTGCTTTAAGCCAGGTATTACAATTACTATCCTGCTACTTCTTGGTAATTTTTATAGGCAGCTATTTTTTTAAATAAATTACAAATAACATATTTATTATCTTGCCCCAGAAGCATATTTCAGGGACTTTATCTGAAATAAAAATAAACATACCCGTACGAAAAGATATGAACATATATAAAGAGTGTATGTTGATGTTATTTCCAAGTTTTATATATTGCAATATTATCAATGTTACTTATATGAGATGATATCATACTGTTTGGTAATTCCATTATTTTTTTTCTTATCAAAATACTGCATATATCCGTCACAGGCAATGCACACTTACTGAAATCTGCACAGTATAAATGTACAATTGTTTATTCAACTCTTATCTCATATTTTCAATTTTTTTCTTGTTAATAATATGCACCAATTTGGCTAGGCTATGGCATCCAGTTATTTATTCAAACAGTTGTTTAGATGATGTTTTTCTGAAAATATTTTTTACATGTAATTAATATTTAAATCAGTAGATTTTTAATAAAACAGATTACCCATCATAATATGAGTGAGACTCATTTCATCTATTGAAGTCCTTAAGAGCAAAGATTGAAGTTTCCTGAAATAAGTAGGAATTTGGCCTTAAGACTATGTTAAATCTTACCTGAATTTCCAACTGGCTGGCTTGTACTACAAATTTTGAACTTGCTAATGCCCAATCTTGTGAGCCAGTTTCTAAAATAATAATAAAAAGACTCTCTTTTTCTCTCTTGCTCTCTTTACATACTGAAAAACATGCACACACACACACACACACACGCACACACACACACTTAATACTGGTTTTATTTTTAGTGGGGGAGAATCCTAATATGCTATTCATTATAATCTCCATAATTTTAAATATATTTCTTAGTTTCTTGAGGTAGGGCATGAATTTTGGATAGTTTCATCCAGAGTTCCATGAGATATGACAAAAAGTTTTCATAATTTTATTTAGGTTTTAGAACTATTATTTCAACTATAATATATAAAACATGCTGTATTTTATGAGAGGAGATCTAAAGGTCAGTTACTTTTAGAACTCCAGGGGAAGCACGATGATGTTGTTGATTACAAGAAGACTATATGGTGGTGTTCAGAAAATATGATATCTAACTTTCCTTTTCTTACATGGAAAATAAATATTTATAGTGACCTTTTTGTTTGTTTGTTTTAGACTGATTTCCACTTTGTCACCCAGGATGGAGTACAATGGTAAAATCTCAGATCACTGCAACATCAGCCTCCCAGGTTCAAGTGATTTTCCTACCTCAGCCTCTCCAGTAGTTGGGATTACAGGCACGCACCACCATACTCAGTTAATTTTTGTATTTTTAGTAGTGACGGGATTTCTCCATGTTGGCCAGGCTAGTCTTGAACTCTTGACCTCAGGTGATCCGCCCACCTTGGCCTCCCCAAATGCCGGAATTACAGATGCAAGCCGTCACACCCAGCTCATAGTGTCACATTTTAAGATATGATCAAAATAGTAAGTGGTTACAGTGGAGAAGATGAATTATCTGTAGAAATATTTACATATCCATAATGAAGACGATTTTTTCAGAGAGAAAGATGTGACCAAAAACAATAAATAGAAAATTGTTAGACAGCAGTAATAGGAGGAGTCAAATGTTAATAAATCAAATTCCCAATTCACAAATGAATCTAGTACAACGGCAATGTGAAAGATAGTAAGCGGCATATGTAGTAGGGTACTGCCAGAGAAACAGAAACGCTGTCCTTACCCACGAGTTAGGTTTCAGTGATATTCCATAAGAAAGAAGCCTTCCTCAACAGCTTGATTCTAGAGTTGATTTTTATATGAGACAGTTGTTAAAAAGAAACAGCAGACTCTTTATGGATGACATAAATATCTCACACCATGTGTCATAATTATGGATCACATGAGTGAATTTTGAAATGACTGTTGGATAAATATTGGATAAATGAATAAATCAATGCAATCATACTGCCACAAGTTTATCCATTTTAATCTATTAATTGCATGAAGTTATCCCACTGATTTTTAAACATTCCTTTTATAATTTAGTAATATTATTGTACAAATGACTGAAAAGATTTGAAAGTGGACTGATTTTGGAAACCCTCTGTAAGAGCTATCCTTTAAATACCTGTTGGCCATTCGTATTTAAATCGGATTTTCACTTTAATGTTCAAGTGTATCAAATCACAGGCATGTAATGAGAATCAATAAACATTTTATAAATTATTTAGCCAGTTTAGAGGATTCTTCATTCCTTAAGAAAGTATAGATATTGAAATGATTTACTGCAATTAGTAGTTGTTTATATGAGCAGTAACATGTAAAAATGCCCCTGCTAAAACATAAAATCAATCATTACAAATTTCTGAAATTCAAATTCTGTATGCTTGAGAATATCAACTTTAATTATAACAAAATGTAAGCCATAAACAAAATTAACAAATATTTTTCTTAACCTTCAGTAAGATGTATCTTTTTATAATGGAAATTGAAAGCACATGGTGGAATCTGAGTGTGAAAACAGCTCAATGATTTCCATCTGTGTGATTTTGAGTAACTGAGATTCTCTGTGCTTCTGTTTTCCCAGAGGCGGAATGATACTAATAATAAAACTTACTATCTTTCAGTGATTTAATGTTTATAAGGCAATTCAGATAGATCCTGGAAAACAGTAGTGTTTTTCTGAGTATTAGTTGTTTTACGTAGTTTGGAAAATAAATTATGTTTAAATTCACCTATACCATTACTGTATTTGTGTCCATCATATGATTGTTGTATATGAGACTATAAATTTCAAATTTATTTAACAAGAAATTTTGCTTCATAAACATGATTAGATTTAGTTAATTTAAACTAAATATTAATGGGGACCAAGAGCTTGAAGGGATGCATTCATTTTTAATCACTTATAACACTTACCAAAGTAAGTAAGCCCACATTAAACCAACAATCATTACTTTCCTAGTGAAAATAATATTAATATTAAGAATGGGAGACATGCAAATAAATAGTGGAAGGAGAAATTAGAAATGAGGAACATATATGCTATTTTATTTTCATATCCTAAAAATATTTCTTTTAGCTACAAAGTTATTTAATATAAAACTTTAAGAACTTGTTTGTCGCAGTACTGCTGTTTTGTTTACTGTAGACTTGTAGTATAATTCAAAGTCAGGTAGCGTGATTCCCCCAGCTCTTTTCTTTTTGCTTAGAATTGCCTTGGCTATTCTGACTCCTTTTTGGTTCCACATGATTTTTAAAATAGATTTTTTTCTAGTTCTGTGCAGAATGTCAATGGTAGTTTAATAAAAATACTATTGGACTTATAAATTGCTTTGGGCATTTTGGCAATTTTAACGTGAACAGAAAACCAGATACCACATGTTCTCATTTATAAGTGGGAACTACATGATGAGAACACATAGATACATAAAGGGAAACAACACATACTGGGGCCTATTCAAGAGTGGAGAGTGGGAGGATGGATTAGGCTTAATACCTGAGTGCTGAAATAATCTTACAGCAAAACCCCATGACACAAGTTAACCTATGTAACAAACCTGTACATGTATTCCTGAACTTAAAATAAAAGTTAAAAAAAATCCTGTTTTTAATAAAACAACTAAAGAATAACTTTTTAGAGAAATACGTTTACTATTTTATGTAAAACTAAGTTTTGCTTTAAAAATATTGTCTAAGCAAGCACAAATCCCCTTCGACTGAATATGGTAAGTTTTGGCAATGTTATTCAAGTATTTCTAATAAAAAATAGTAAATAATTCAAGGTGTAAACACTGCCAACTTGCAATTATTGTTCTTTGTCTCAAGTTTATTTGCCAAGATGCTGACAGGCTTGAAAAGTTTTAACTGTGCCAAATACTTATAAATGCAAGAGACAATACTGTTAATGATTCTCTCTCTTTTAATGGTGAAGAATAGAGCCAAATAGTTGTCGCAAGGACAAACATGTGAAGTCTGGATTTACGAATTTTCAGTAGCAGAGTAGTAACTGTCAGAATGCCATCACTTTAAAACTTTGAAAGTGAGGGAATAAAAATTAAATACTCACATAATTTTCTAAAGGACACATTCAACCATGTGGGATGGGGGTACATTCTTTTGCATGTGAGGCCTCCTTGCACATTTAGAAGCCCTTGTTATCTATCATATTCCCACATTCCTCTCTCATCTATGACTAATTTTCACTTTTGCAAATTAAGCAGCACTCTTTTTCCAATAATTCCTCAGACACCTATGCTAGATCCCCACTCTGGCTTTCTATGATAGAACTGCAGTTAAATCTTTCCACGATGTGCTGCAAAAAAACATGTAATACAGCTATAATTCCACATGTGTAAGGCAAAAAAAAAAAAATGCTAACAGCCTTATTCCAATTGAAAGAAGAAGACAGACAAAAATTATTTTAGGCATTTTTTTGGAGTAAGATCTTATTGTCACTTCCCTTGAGCATTATAGCCAGTGAAAGCATTATGCATTGTTATTGGCCTAAGTCACATGCTTCAATTCATTTTAGAGCCATGATTAGAGGAAGTTAGTCATTCATATTAATTTGGTTAATTTGTTTTAACATACACCTTATTTGATACTATTTGCTCAATATATATTTCAATTACTCTGGACTACTTGTCCTCTGCAAATCTTCAAATTTCCTCATTGCAGGAACATTATAAATTAAAGATAAAATGAAATATTTGTCATAATAACTGTCTTTACTTGCAAATGATATAATAGTTTATACAGCAAGTTCTGTGAAATGTATTTTTAAAAGGGAAACAATAAGTAAGTTTGGTAAAGCTACAAAATTTGAGTTTAATATACAAAACAATTAATATATTCTGTATACAGTAATGAACACATGGAAATTTAAAACAATAACATTTACATTCGTATAAAAATATAAAACAGTAAGAGAAAATTCTCACAAAAGATGTGAAACAGACATAGACTGAAAAATACAACTAGTGCAGGAAAAAAATAAAAATAACATAAATAATTGGAGAGACATACCTATTTCTTGGGTTAGAGATCGATACCATCAAGGTGTCAAATATGAAATAATCAATATTATATATTTGATGACATAATATGTTATTCATTTAATTTTGCACTCAGAGTTTCCTTTTCATTATTTATTAATAAAAAGTTTTTAATTCTAACACTAGTTATGTTAAAAGTATATGACTTTCAAAATTTTAAAGAGCATAATTTGAAATTCTGGGCTTTGGTAATGTTTTCATCTCTTCAAACATTATTCCATGCCTTCATGGTCCATTCATGCTTGACTGTATTATTCCAGGTGTTTCATTTTCCTACAGAAGAATTAAGAATTTGTAGATATTCATAGATTTTTTAAAAATCTTTAAAAACTTAATCTTGTTTCATTTTATAATCTGAGAATATACTTTTGAGTTGATATATGAAATTTCCTCTTTCTTTATTTTCTTTACATTCTTTCTTCTATCCTTGCTTTATCAAATGCTATAACTTCTTCGCTCTCAGTGAAAAAAGGCAAAAAAAAAATATTCCCCAAAAAGATGAGCATATTTTGTATTTGCTTGTGGTTCATTCTTATTGTTTAAACCTTTTTATAAAAAATCTTCTTATCCAGTACCGAGGAATACCAATAGTGACAACATGCTACATCTTTCAGTTAGAACTCTTTTATTTTACTAATAGAAATCATCATGTGAAAAACTGGGATTTTTCCATCTATAGAAGATATCATTTGGAGAGATAGAAATATTCAAATTTATGCTTAGGGATGAAAAAATAACAAATAAACCTCAGGATTTAAGCTAACACAATATTTCCTTCAGATACAACCTATTAGAAATAGTGGTAGTTTAAAATTGTTTGATTTTTTTTTTAGAGTACAGAATCATTGAAAAGTGATAAAAGAGATAAGTTTCTTCATGAGCTTTTACAGCACAGAGGCTTTAAAAAAGGCTCTATACTCATTGAGGCTTTCTACATTCATTGAGGCTGAGTGTAGAAAGACATGAAAATATTCCTTGATGATCTCATTTTTTGTTATATTTATTTCTTCATTAAGCAATGTTATGGTCTATAATTTAGAATTCATTATAGTTTTCTTCCAGGAGATGGTGCAAAGTATTACATTTTTTAAATCTCATTCTAAATTAATAAAATAATTTTTGTGTGAAATGGTTTAGTATTTTAGTTCAATATGTCAGTCCCTTTTGCTTCCTTAAATAGAATAAATTAAACTGTGTATATGTGGATCACACTGAAGGTCAATTTCTGCAGATCATAGAGCAGATATTTCAGTTTATTAGCTCATGATAAAAGAAAGTGAAATAGAGCTTTGTGGTATGATTGGTTAATTCCTTTTACTCAGAATTTTAATCCTGATTTCCCTGATATTTAGTTCAATATTTACATTCTTCTGTTTTCTACTATATTAGCTTCCCTCCCCCAGAGCAACAAAATTCCAGTGCTAATTGCAAGAAAATGACTAGGCAATTATTAATACTAGCTCCTCAGTACACCTACTTGATTGCCTCCCACACAGTAAGCAAATGGAAAACTAAAGATGTCTATGTATTAGTAATATTTTCTAAAATTTTTAGTCATGGAGTTGATCATTAATAAGCAAAGTTTAATCTTATTCATTAGGACAAATGCTTCCAAATGATAAAATTTACATTGATTTACATTCCCTTAAATGGTGACATTAATAACTGAAAGAGCATACTTTGTTTCTTAAAGATCTAATTTCTATGCCTCCTCCAAAATAAAGATTTTCTAGAAAACAAGTTTTATTGTAAGCTTAAAACAAGGCAAGTCAATTTAAGTGAATGTGAGAACTTTCAGGCAATTACAGTTTGATTTGTTAGTATGAGTCCAGAGCAGCTATGCCAGTGCTTCTTTTTACAGCTCACATAAAAGGAAGAGAAAATTGATACTATTGAGAATTCCAGGTGATTTTTTATAGCATAAATATTTTGAGCTTTGTTTTGTTCTGCTTTTCATTTTGCTTTGATACCATGTTCAGGTTCAGCTAAAATTTACATTATTTTTTGATATATATGACTAATAAAATACGACTGGTAGAGAAAATAGTTTTGAAAATCCTCTTTAAAAAGTGTTATGTTGTCATCGCCGGGCGTGGTGTCTCATGCCTGTAATCCAAGCACTTTGGATCACCTGAGGTTGGGAGTTCAAGACCAGCCTGACCAACATGGTGAAACCCCGTCTTAAAAAAATAAAAAATAAAATAAAAAAAATAAAAACAACAACAACAAAAAAAAAGTGTTATGTTGTCTTTGTTGTGTTTATAATGTCACCATATTCTTACTAGGCATATTTTGCTTTCTTATCCACATTAATGATTACTCTTTCACATCTTCCTCTTTTAGTCTTTTACACCGCAAAGATACAGACAAATGATAAATAGATATTGCTACGAAATGTATTTTCAAAATCCTATGATATGTAGAATCACTGATTTAACTACCTTGCCTCTGAAAATCTCCCTTGAATGGCAATAGTGAGAATTTTTAAGATAGACTGCAGAAAGAAAGCAAAACTATACATGAGAACAGTAAAACCTTGTCAATATCTAGAAAGCATAACTAGTCTAGAAAGCACAAGAAAGTGGGATCTTAAACTGATAGTGGAGAAAGCCAAGGTGCTACCTGATTTGCACAACAAAATTTGCAAAGGCTTAGGAATTAATAGCCTCAGATTTACCTGAAAGGCAAAAGTGTAGCAGCAATAAGGAAGATAAGATGAATATGAATATCTACGAAAGAAGAATCCAGAGCTTCATACCATTTGCCCCATTCTGCACCCTGAAGCCCTTCTCTTCACCCTGTCTGAGGTCTGGTTTTTCTCCTCTGGAGAAAAACAGAAAATCTCTGGAGTGAAGGCTGCCAGGGACAGAGGAGAGAAAGGGTACCACACTGCACACAAGGCCTGAAGTAGAAATATACTAGGACATAGTGTACATGTGTGCAGTCTGTGCCCTGCAAAAATGTAACCTGCAGAACAAAAAAGGGACCACTGAAGTCAGGGGATTACACATTCCTATGCTTATAGGGCTACGTTTACACAAATGTGATGACTTGTTTCTAATGCAAACACTTTGCAGTATAAGATGATATCTGTAAAAACCACATAGTAAATATTAGGACCTTAGATTCTTATTCTCCACTTTCCACCAAAATGAATACTGAGACCCAGATTTGTAAATCCAGGCAGAAGAGTGAAAGGTTCTTTTGGAGGCAAAATTTTTTTATTAAAGACTTTTACAACAAAACCCCAAACAAACTAACAAAAGCATTGCTTCTGTATAAATGTGTACATCCATAATTTGAGAGAAAATGAGAAATGAGTAATCAACAATTATTTAGACACAACCTCACAACATTTATACTCTTCATTTCCAAACTTTTTGTAAACCTCAATCAGTGAAACACCACAGCTCTTGGTTTATGTACCGTATTAACTTCATTTCACGTAATTTGTGGAATTTGCTGCTCCTATAAGAGTTATTCTTGCCAGGAGCCCAAAGACTAAAGAGAAAGGTCTTATTGAAAGTGTGTGTGTGTGTGTGTGTGTGTGTGTGTGTGTACAATTTTACTATGTTGCCTTATTTTACAGATAATCTTGTTAAGAATGGGTAAAGTTCAAATTGTTTAAGGTTATGTGTAGTTGCTTATTTGCCCAAATGTATTCAATGAATTATCCAATCATGATGAAGTCTGAGATATTCATGAATGATTAGAACCACCAATTATGTGATAATTAGAAATAAGTCTAAGAGAAACTACTTATCCAAATAACAAATGTGAGAGAGAAAACATAGTGACAAATATAATTTCTCATGTATATATGTTTCTTACTTTTTCATGAATTATGTTTACATATTGAGCTTAAAGTCTTGTCTTGTCTTCTCATTCCCTAAGCCTTTCCTGAACTTCATATTTGTATATAAAGGAAGAAAACTTGGGTTTAATAGACACGCCTTCTCTGACTTAATAGGTAAATGACTGTTTTATCCATAGAAATGATACTCATAGATGGTATTCATGGCTCAGTGCTCAAGTACCCTGCTTTCCAGGGTATATATTCAGTAATCATTGTATTTTTGGTCCAAAACTTTACTTTAGCTGCAGTTTTAATCACCGCATAATTAAATTAAATATTAATTGAATCAATGGAAATGAGAAGAGTTTCCTTTTTCCTGTGCAGAACTATCTGCATGCTTAGTAATAACTCATTAAATGTAAGTTATTTTAAAACATTTGTTTAAAACTAGATGTGGGAGAGTGCTAGGGTCTGAATGTTTGTACATCCCCCAAACTGATATGTTAAAATCCTAATTCTCAAGGTGATGCTATTAGGAGGATATTAAGAGGCAGAATACTCGTGAGTTTATGCCTATTTTTTTAATATATATTTTTTATTGCATTTTAGATTTTAGGGTACATGTGAAGAACATGCAATATTTTTGCATAGGTACACACATGGCAGTGTGATTTGCTGCCTTTCTCCCGATCACCTATATCTGTATGCCCATTTTTATAAAAGAGACCCCAGCCAGGTATGGTGGCTCACACTTGTAATCTCAGCATTCTGGGAGGCCCAGGAGCACCACCACTTGAGCTGAGGAGTTCCAGACCATTCAGGACAACATGGCAAAACCCAAAAAATACAGAAATTAGCTGGGCGTGGTGGCATGGGCTTGTAGTCCCAGCTACACAAGAGATTGAGGTGGAAGGATGGCATAGGCCTGTGAGGCAGAGGATGCCCTGAGCTGAGGTCAGGCCATTGTACTCTAGCCTGGATGACAGAGCCAGACCATGTCTCAAAAAAGAAAAACAAACAAACAAAACAAAACAGAAAACAAACAAACAAACAAAGAGACTGCAGGGAGCTGCCGCATCCTCTTCTGTCAAGTAGGACACGGCTAGAAGGTCCCAAAGGAAATAGGTTCTAACCAGACACCCAATCTGCCAGCACCTTGATCCTGGACTTTCCAGCCTCCAGAAATATAAGAAACAAATGTATATTATTTATAAGCTACCAAGTTTATGACACTTTGTTACAGCAGCCCAAATGCTCTAAAAGAGATAATGTTAAAAGATTTGTTGATGTGATTTTACAGCAATTGACACAAATCTAGAATTATTTTGTGAATAATTTTCTTGAAACTGACTTATTGCTCTATTTAAAAAGAGAAAGAGAAATTTTGGCTGATGTGTTAATAGTATTATTTTAAAAATAGCAATATTGCTCTATTTCAACAAAAGGAGCAAAATATTTTAGATTGCCAGAAAACATATTAAAATATTTATTATCCCAATTTTAATGTCCCCCTATTCACATTGGATAAGAAAGGTTTTCCTATATTTCCAAAACACCAGATTTGGCAATACTTGTTTGCAGAAATGTTTCTATTTAGGCAAAAGGATTTAGATACTGCTTAAGGAGTATAATACATTGGCATAAAGCTTTACTACAGCCTGTGATTTGGCTTTTGTTAAGTATTTGCTTAATGCATGCAGAGAGATATGTTATAGAGTAATGAAGAAGGCATTTTAATCCTTGGAAAATAAAATAGTTGGCATCCTACTTCATGTTTGTTGTCAGCACTTTGTATCATCACAATTGAAAAGTAGACTATTATACATTGAGGTTTTTTTCAGCCCAGTAATATAGGGTAATATTTTAAATAAAATTGCTACTTCAGTACTTCCTCATTTATGAGATTTGTTCATAAAATTGTAGCTAATTATTTTTTTCCATCAGTCCCAACTCTGTGCCTCAGAAATGAAAGTGTCAAGTAGTAGACAAATCACTTTAAAATAGATAATTATCTCCTCCACAGTAAATCTATAAATTAAGACTAACATACTTTGGGTAACTTCATGTAGCTTATTTTACTTGAAAGTTAACAAAATGCCTTTTGAAAGCAATAAACTAATATTTATTATCAGTAAATTATTTTTTATTATTATGCATTGTATCTTGCATAGAAGGAAATCTTTGGGTCTTTTTAGCAAGGTGGATCACAAGGATTTCTTTGAATGGTTTTTCAAATTTCAAATATGAACATTTTTGTCCACAGTTTTCCTTACAGAAAATAAAATTTGGCATAAGAGAACTACTAGACTAAAATCAATTACTCTAAAGATGACCCAGGAAACAAAAGTTGCTATTTGGACCTAGCTCATAGTAGGGCTTGGAGGATTCCTAGCTCTAGCATGGCTGAGTAAAATCCTATTTAAACCTATACTCTTGCAAACAATGATAATTCATCCTGTAAAATTCTAAAAAGAAAAAAAAACCTGAAAGAACTGAGAGAACAAATAGAAACTGAAGAGATATTGTCTTAGTCTGTTTTGTGTTGCTACAAAAATATCACAGACCAGGTAACTGGCAAAGAAAATAGATGCCTCAGCTCTTGGTTCAGGAGCCTCAAAGTCTAAGAAGTTGGCACGGGCGTCTGGTGGGGGCCTTTTAGCTGTGCCATAACGTGGTGATCACAGACCAGGTAACTGGCAAAGAAAATAGATGTCTCAGCTCTTGGTTCGGGAGCCTCAAAGTCCCACGGGCGTCTGGTGGGGGCCTTTTGCTGTGCCATAACGTGGTGGATGACATCACATGTTGAGAATGCAAGAGTAAGAGACCCAGAGTAAGCTCGCTTTTATAACAAAGCTACTTCCATGATAACAACTCACTCTTATGATAGCAACCTTAATCCATTTATGAAGATAGAGCTCTCATTAATCCATTAATCTATTCATGAGGCAGAGCCAATATTATTCCATTCATGAGGGCAGAGAGATTGAATTTCCAGCACATGAGCCTTTGGGGAACACATTCAAACCATAGCAGGAGTTAACACTTGGAAAAGAAAATAGCACATGTGAGTTTCTAAGTTTGTTAGCAATATCAGTCTGCAGGAAAATCTGCAGGTGTGCTGGGGTGGTGGTGGTGGGCTGCTAAATCGCTGATAGAAAACTCACAATTACACTTGCTTGGAGAATAAAAGGAGATGGTTCAGGCCACTGAAATATGAAAGGAAAAAACCCAGGAAGGCAAGAACCAGAGAAGTAGGGGTATAATTGTAGCACAAATCATTGGATTATGGCTGAATCACACATGCATAGTAAAGGACCTAAGCAGTCCACCCAAAGCTAGAATAATTTCAGTGGAATAAAATGCCATTCATTGCAGAAGGAAGAATTTCGAACATTTATTTCAGCTAGGTTATATAACTACTTTAAAACATACATTTATTGGAGGAACATAAAAAGTCTATTTTCAATGTCCAGGACAAAATCCAAAATTCCTTTGCATACAAAGAAACGGAAGTATATAAGAAAAGATCATCAGTGGTGACCAACATAGAGCTAACTCTGATGCTGTAATAGCAGAGAAGGGTATTATACAGACAATATGATGATACTTGAAGGTTTAAAGAAAGTCATGTTTCTCATGAATGAAAAGTAGGATATCTTATGAGTGAATAATAAATAGTATAATAGACCCAAAAGAAAAAGTTTAGACCCCCCAGAATTCAAAATAACATAAAAATTACTACATCAGCTTAAGATTAAAATGGATAAAGCAAAGGCAAGAGTCAATTAACAAGTAATCAATAGAAGGTAAGTGTAGAAAAAAAAGTCGAGAGGGATAAACAAAGCCTCAAAAACATGAGAGACAATAAGAAAAACTATATATAGAACTAGAATTCAGAAAAGAAGTTTAAATTAAAAGAGCAAAATAGAAGACAATGAAAAGCATGAAGCTAAATGTGCCAGCAGATCAGTTCAAACCAATAAATACACCCATGCAACTGAAACTCCTTTCAAGACACAGAACACTATCATCGCTTCAGGAAGCTTTCTCAGATCTCTTCTCTGCCAAAAACCTTCAAACACCAGAAGCAACCATATTTTTCTCTGGATTTCCCACCATAAATTAGTTTTCCCACATCTAGAACTTCATAAATATGGAATCATGAAATCGCATTTGACATACAATGTTTCATTCACTCAGCATATTGAGAACCATCCATTGAAATGTATATTAGTAGTTTATTCCCAATTATCTTTTAATTGTGTTACATTTCTTGAAAATATCACAGTTAAATATACTCTTATTGATGAGCAAAATGAATTGCTTCCAGTTTTTACCTGTTATTTATATATACATATATATACACATAAGTATATATAAAATACATACACACATACATATAAGGGGACATATGGTTAGAAATAAAATTATGAAATTGCTGCGTTATAAGGCAGATATATATGTACTTTATCCCTAACAAATTTTATATTTTTCTTCTAAGGTGGCTTTAACATTTGATATTCCTCTTCAACAAAAGATGGGTACTTTGTTTCTTCTATCTTTTCCAACATTAGTTGTTCTGTCTGATTACGTAAGCCATTTTAATGGGTATGTTTCTGTGTAGTGATATATTTTTGTGGGATTGATTTGAATTTCCCTGATGACAAATGAGTTTGAATATGTGAATGTGCATATTAGTGATTTGTATCTTTGTGAAATGTCTGTCTTGTCCTGTATCATTTATTTTTTTGTTTTAATTACTGAGTTGTAGGTTTAAAAAAATATATTGTTAGAGCAGCCTTACCACATGGTGAAATCCTCTCTCCACTAAAAATACAAAACTTACGTGGGCATGGTGGTGGGCGCCTGTAGTCCCAGCTACTGGGGAGGCTGAGGTAGGAGAATTGCTTGGACCTGGGAGGTGGAGGTTGCAGTGAGCCGAGATCGTGCCACTGCACTCCAGCCTGGGCAAAAGAGCAAGACTCCCTCTCAAAAACACACACATACACATACATACATGCTATATGTATATATGTTCTAAAAATGTGATCTTCCAGTAAATGGCCTCACTAATTATTTTCTTAATTATATTGTCTGATTACAAAGGTTTTTAATTTTAAAGAGATCTACATTATGGTTGTTAGCTTGTCTGTTTTGTTCTTGTATTGTGTTGCTCTTCATGTCTAATATAAGAAACCTGTATTTACCACATGTCATAAAAATATGCCCCTATATTTTCTTTAAAAATGTTCACAATTTTAGCTTGTATGCATGGATCTGTGATCTAATTTGAATTAATTATTTTTTATACTGTGACATAAGAATTGAGATTAATTAATGCCCGGTTGTTTTAGCTTCCTTTGTTTAAAAAGATTGTCCTATTAGTACTGAATTGTTTGGACACTGTCAAGTTCCAAATAATTTTAGTTTTGCTAAGAGAGTAAGCTTCTAATATACTCATCACACAACAAAATCACACCATAAATGTATTTCATAAAAATATATAACTGTAATTTGTCAATATATAAACAAATAATTTTAAAAATTAAAAGTGCTATGAACATTTTGTTTAAAAAAGATTCAAATAGCCATATCAGTGTGTAACAATTTCTGAGATCTCTGTCATTTGACTATTGTTTCTTTAATCTAGTAATTTTAAAATTACTGGTTTGAATTATTTTGCTTCTCTTGTTAATGAATTTCTTAGATATTCCATTTCCATATAATTTTAGAAGCACTTTCACAATTTCAGTAAATTAGACTACTGGGATTGTGTTTAGAATTGCATCAAATCTAAAACTCAGATTAGAGACAATTGATAAATTGTCTCAATAAATGTGTCTACTTAGTGAAGGATACTTTTTTAGCACTGCAGTTAAGCATCTGAACCTATACATTTTCCTCCAAAATCAGCTTTAGCATCATTCTGGCATTTTTGAAATGTTGAATATTAATTATTCTATATTTCAAAATATTTGCTAATTTCTCTTTTGACCCAGAAATTATTCACAAATATGTTAAATTTCCCAATCTTTTAAATTTGTATAGATGGCTTATTTATTTCGAATTTAATTTCATTTTGGTCAAAGAACTCAAAAGTGTGTTATATTGATTCCTGACTTGTTTTCTATTTTGCTGTTTCCCATTAAACACACTATTTTTCATGATTGATCTCTTCTAAGAGTCATAAACATACAGCAAAAATAAAGCAGAAGACTCCTTGAGTACAGAAAGACAAAATAATAAGTCAAGGAAGGTAACATTCTACACTCCACTGTGCTTTTGATAATGGCCATTTATTAGAACAAACAAATTTTTCCTGGCCTGTGACGATTGATTGGTGTCTAAACCCCAGAAAATATAAGAGTCTTCAAGATAATCAAACTCAAAACACATAAATGAGATTACTGCTTACTTGCAACTCCACAGTGTCACAGCCTCCTACTGTTATGCCCCTAACAAAAGACAATGACAGTTGTATAAATGACAGAACCAAACTTCATTAAAAACAGAAACAACATCAAATAAAGAAACAGAGTAACTGAAAGGAACAGCACTGCTAGAAGCACCCTGGCAGCAGAGAAACACTATCCCATGGTGTAGTTTCCTGTGAAATTCTATTCTTGGCACGTTGCTGGAACTTCCATCTGTGAAATGATGGCTCTTAGGCAAATGCATTAAGATGAAAAGAATGTTCACCTAAAATATTTTGTAAGGCTGTCTAGAATAATTGGGTTTTCAAGAAAACAAAAAAAAGATAAGAAGTACTGGATGAAAAAATAAACACACAGAATTACCAAGTTTTATTATTGATAGAAAATACTTTTCTCATGTGTTTATTGTAACTGTAAATGGTATTACATATTTGGAGATATCAATATTGCAATGTCCAGGATGCTGTTATGTCCTCTTAGGAAATCTGCAACTAACAACGACCACAAACAGAAAAAAGAAAAACACACACACAAACACACATGTTTTTGTTCATTTTTGGGCTTGGTGTCAGACAAGTTAGTCTTGCTTTTTACAAGTTTACCACAAGATTTTTCTTTTTCTTTTCTTTTTTTTTTTTTTTTTTTTTTTTTTTTTTTTTTTTTTTTTCTTTTCCTGACCACAGAATGTGATGTGCTTAATCACAGTTGCATTGGGGCCAGGTGTCCGTTTTTTATTTTTCTTTTTCAATTACTTCTAGATCTTTTTCAGTGAACTGAGGTAGAAAAGAAGCAATTTTAAAACATAAATAAAAGCATGAGTTTGTACTTAAAATATTTTAAAGAATATTTAAGACCACTTTTTCTTATTTTCACAAAATAATAAATCTTTTAAAAAAATGTCAATACGATTTTTTTTTATTTTTTGAGAATACTTTATTTCAATGTAATGTCAAGATATTTAATACTAAGGTCTTTTGAAATAATTGTTTTCCCAGTATAGTTATATACATACTTGATAGAATTTTGTTATTTAATTTAATGATTTTTTTTTTAATTTCAGTAAAATATTTAATGGAGTTCAAAACCAAACTATGTGTTATATACATTGTTGTTTTTGCATTTTCTTTCCTTGGAAATTTTTATTCCACAAAGATTTTTATTAGATTTGTGTCAGATTTTTTATTACTTTTGATTTATATTTTCATTTTTTTCATTGTGGTGTGTGTGTATATATCTCCTTACACAAAATATAACATGTCACAAGCACCTCCTCATCATACTATTTACTAACTATTCTTGATAACACCACTTGAGTCCTTGGGAACACCAATTACCACTTGTCATTTTGAGACACATCCTCTTCACTGCTTTTACAGCAGTAAAGCATTCAAGAATAGTAATTCTCCAGAATGTATGTTATCAGTCTTTATTGGAAGGCATTTAGGTTTTTCAGTCATTAGTTGTTATCATAGTAGGTGATTTTATGCAACTGTTTATGTTTTTGCCTAAGGCTATTAGTTCTTTCTTTAATAGAAGATGAACTGATGTCAATAGAAAATACTTAATTTCTCTAGATTTTTCAAATTTACCACGGTAGACATTGTATCACCCTGCATTCTCATCTATAATGTATGAGAGTGATGGTTTCTTTCCAGTCTATCAATGAATCTTCAAATGTTAGAATTTTTTCCAAGGTAATGGATATATTTCTGATATGTTATTTCATTTTATATTTATTTGCATTTCTATTATTATGAGAAGTAAAATTTATTTGATCCTTTTCCATGTTTAAAGAAAATTTGATTTTAAAAATTTTAATTTCAATTGACAAATTATAATTGTATATATTTATGAAGTACAATGTGATGTTTTGATATATGCATATATATCAAATATATATATACAGACACATACAAATTATGAAATGATTGCATCAAGCTAACAGTATATTCACTACCTCACATATTTATTTTATAGTGAGAACATTTAAATTGCACTCTTTTGGCAATCTTTGATATTTTACATTTGTTCATGTTCATAAGGTACATAGAAATTATGTTGCATACATACATAGAATGTGTAACTAGTCAGGGTATTTAGAGTATTTATATCTCAAGTATTTGTCACTTCTATGTGTTGAGTACATTTCAAGTTCTTTTTTCTACCTATTTTGAAAGTACGATACATCATTTCTAATGGTAGTCAACCTACTCTTCTATCAAAGATTAGAGCTTATTTCTTCTATCTAATTCTTTACCCCCCACTCCCTAATCCACCCCTACACCCTCCCAGTCTCTGGTATCTATGATTAGACTCTCCACCACCACATGATCAAATTTTTTAGCTTCCACAAATGAATGAGAACATGCAATATTTGTCTTTTGGTTCCTGACTTATATCACTCAACATAATGACCTCCAGTTCCATCTGTGTTGTGGCAAATGACTATATTTCATTCTTTATGGCCAAATAGTATCCCACTGGGTATTAACACCACATTTTCTTCAACCATTCATCTGTTGATGGATACTTAGGTTGATCTAATATTTTTGTTATCATGAATAGTGCCGCAATAAACATGAGAGTGCATATATTCCTTTGATATGTTGATCTATTTTTCTTTGAATGAATAACCAGTCATGAGACTGCTTGATCATATGGTAATTCTATGTTTAAGATTTTTGAAAAATCTACATACTGTTTTCTATAGTGGCTGTACTGATTTACGTTCCCACCTACAGCATATAAAAGTTCAGTTTTCTCCACATCCTTGAAAACATCTGTTATTTTTTTGTCTTTTTAAAAACAGCCATTCTAACTGATAGAAGATAATATCTCATTGTGATTTTAATTTGCATTTTTCTGATAATTAGTGATGTTGAGCATTATTTTCTATACCTGGTTGGCCATTTGTATGTCCTCTTTTCTAAATATGATACATCACATTAACAGAAAGAAGGAGGTAAACATAAAATCATCTCAATATACACAGAAAAAAATGATAAAATTCAACATTGCTTTTTGATAAAAACTCTTAACAAACTAAGCATAGAAGGAACATACCTCAAAATTTAAAAATCCATGTGACACATCAACAGTCAACATCATACTGAATGGAGAAGAGTTGAAAGCTTCTCCTCTAAGAGCTAGAATAAGACAAGGTGGTTCCCTTTCATCACTCCTATTCAACATAGTACTAGGAGTGATATCCTGGCAAGAGAAAAAAATTCAACATAAAAAACTAATAGCATTTCTATATGTCAACAATTAAATAACCAAAAAAGAAATCAAGAAAGTAGTCCCATTTACAATAGTTATCAGAAAAGAAAAATTACCTAGGAATAAGTTTAAGGAGGTGAAATAATCTCTACAAGGAAAACTACAAACACTGATGAAAAATAATTGAAGACACAGCAAATAAAAAGACATTCCTGTTTATGATTTGGAAAAATTAATATCCTTAAAATGACCATACTGCTCAAAGCAATCCACAAATTCAGCACAGTTTCTATCATAATATCATTGCATTTTTTTTTTCAGAAAATAATCCTAAAATTTGTAAGGCAATGAAAAAGAGACAGAATAGGAGAAGTATCCAGAACAAAAAGAACAAAACTGAAGGCATCACATTATGTAAAATCCAAATATATTGTAAGTAAATAGCAACAAAATAACATGATATTGGTATAAAAGCAGATGCATAGACCAATGGAACAGGATAGAGAACCAAGAAATAAATCCAAATATTTACAGCCAAATAATTTTTGACAAATTATTTTGTCAGAATAATGCTGTTAAGAACATACGCTGGGGAAAGGAAACTCACTTCAATAAATGGTGCTGAGAAAACTGAATAACCATGTGCAGAACAGTGACTGGACCCTTATCTCTCATCATATACATAAATTGACCTAAACATAAGACACGTCACTGTAAAACCACTGAAAGATGACAGATACAGGAAAAATTCTTCAGGACATTATTCTAGGCGAGAATTTTATGGTCAGAACTTCAAAAGCACAGGCAACAAACCCAAAAATACGCAAATGAGACTACATTAACTAAAAAGCTTCTGCATAGCAGAAGAAACAATAAACAGAGTGAAGAATCAACCTGTGGAATTGGAGAAAACGTTTGCAAACTGCTTATCCAACAGGAGAGTAACATCCAGAACACACAAGGAACTCAAATAAGTAAACAATTAAAATAACATTGATAAATAAAAATCCCATTAAAAATGGACAAAGGTCTTGAATAGAAATTTCTTACAGCAATTTGAACATACACAATATATTATTATTAATTGCGGTAACTGTGCTACTCGATATATCTCAAAAATTTATTTTTCCTCTATAACTGAAACTTTGTACTCTGATCAACTGTCCTATTCCACATGCCACTACCCATCCCCACCTACCCTCTCTGGTAACCACCATTCTATCAGTTTAACAGTTTTTTTAATCTTTCTTTTTTTCTTTTTAGATTCCACATATAAGTGAGATCACATAGTATTGTTTTTCTGTACCCGGCTTATTTCACTTAACATAATATCTTATAGATTTACCTGCATTGTTGCAAATGATATTTCCTTTTTAAGGCTTTATAGTACTCCATTGTTCATGTATACATTTTCTTTATCTTATAACCTATTGATGAACAGTTAGGCTGATTTCATAGCTTGGCTTTTATGAATAATGCTGAAGTGAACAAGGGTGGGCAGATATGTCCCTTCAAAATGCTGATTTCATCTCCATTGAATATATATCCAGAATTTTGAATGCTGAATCACATGGTAATTAGTTATTAATTATTTGAGGAAGCATCATACTGTTTTCTAAATGGCTGTATTAATTTGTATCCCCACTAACAGTATACAAGAGTACTTTTTTCCCCACATCCTCACCAACACTTATCTCCCATTTTTTCAAAACAACTATTCTTACAGGTATGAGGTGATAGTTCACTGTGGTTTTACTTTGCATTTATTTGTTTATTATTTATGTTGAACACTTCATTTTATTTATTTATTTTTAATATACTTTAAGTCCTGGGGTACATGTGCAAAACCTGCAGGTTTGCTATTTTGGGCTGTGAAGGTGGGGTCTTCTAAATATACAATCATGTTGTCTGCAAATAGAGACAATATGACTTCCTCTTTTCCTAATTGCAAACCTTTTATTTGTTTTTCTTGCCTGATTGCCCTGGCCAGAACTTCCAATACTATATTGAATAGGAGTGGTGAGAGAGGGCATCCTTGTCTATGTTGAACACTTTTATACTAAACCTGTTGGCCATTTCTTTGTCTTAATATCTATTGAGGTTATTGTTATTGAGTTGAATTCTCTATATACTTGGATATTAATTTTCTATCAAATTTATGGTTTGCAAACATTTTTGCTCAGTTTGTGGATTGTTAACTTGGTTATTTCCTTTGCTTTGCAGAAGTTTTTTACTTTGATGCTATCCTATATTTCTATTTTTGTCTTGCCTGTGCTTCCAGGATCATATCCAAAAAAATTACTGCCCAGATTAATGCCAAGTAGGTTCTCCACTGTTTTCGTGGAGTTCGTCTTTACATTTGAGTCTTTAATTAATTTTGAGACAACTTGAATTTAACTTTCAGTTTTAATTATTTTCCATTTTTCTTTTAGATTATGAGGCTTTTCCTCTTAATTAATGTAGCTATGTTTTTATTAGGTATCTTAGCTGTTTTTATGTGACATAATTTACAAAATTTTGTCTAATATTTTACTTTTTCTTTTTATTTACATTATCTTTACATAAAAATATTTTTTGCTTTGCACTTTAATTAAAATTTTCAGTTGTCTACTTCATTATTTATTAATGTTGATTGTAGTTGAAAATGCTATTCCTGTTCCCACGTTATACTGGTATTAGTATGAGTTCATTACACACATATGGATTTCTGGGATTCTGGGATAGATTATTCTCATTAATAAGAGATCAAATATTACCTTTTGTGGACAACATTTATTAAAAAGTCCAGTTTTTCTCACTAATTAGAGTATGATTTTTGCCATATTCTAATGTTTATTCGAATCTATTTCTGGGTTTTATTTTTCCTTCAATTAGTCTATTTATTTATTCATGTATTATTCTAATATCAAGCTCATTTAATTACATGTTATTTATAATTTGTTTTAATACGAGAAAGGTCTCATTTCCATTTCCCACTAATGTTCCCTGTAGAATTTTCCCAGTTACTTTTGTTTTTTTTTAGGTTTTCATACGAATCATAAAATCAACTTGTAATAAACAGTAAAGCCATGTACATTTTTAAAATATTCTGCTGAATGTGTAGAATTTAGAATGAAATTACGTTTTCATAACATCTAGTCACCTTATCTTATACTGTACTATTTTCTTCAATACACTATCTTTATAACATGCAAACTGTTAACTTTTCCTTTCTAATTATTTTTACTTCTAATTGCTTATCCTTGAAAACCCAATAAGCTAACCACTCAATGCAATGTAAATAATAGTGGCAAAAATGGTGATTATGTTTTTTTTCATTTTAGTGGAAGTTTTTCATTATATAAGATGTTGACTTTTTAGTTAAGATACGTGTGCATGTGTATATATGTGCATGTGCGTGTGTTTATATATGTAAAATAGTCTAATTTTTATTGATTCTTTACACAATCATGGAAGTACAATTATTAAAATATTTTTGTATTTAGAAATTATGGTGTTTCTTTCCAGTTCTATAAATGTTATGAAATGTATTAAATCATTTTTAATTAAACAATCAATTTATTTGAAAAAGTAGCTTGCCACTGGGTATATTTTATTATTTTTAATACACTACGGGATTTATTTTCATTACTATTCATTACTGACTTTCACCTACAAATCTGATCAATCACTATATTTATCATACTTTGGTAGGTTTGAATAAAAATAATTTGGAAGTTTTTCTTCTTTATTTATTCCACAAAATAATTTAAATGGAGTTGCCCTTTCTCATCTTTAAAGTTTTCATAAAATTACCTTCTGATAAAAATGTGAGCTTTGGGCTTTTTACTGGAATAGTCTTTTAAATTGTCTTCTAATTTTAAAAAAACTTCAAAAACGATGAGTTCGCATCCTTTGTAGGGACATGGATGAACCTGGAAACCATCATTCTCAGCAAACTGACACAGGAACAGAAAACCAAACACCACATATTCTCACTCATAGGCGGGCGTTGAACAATGAGAACACATGGACAAAGGGAGGGGAGCATCTCACACTGGGGTCTGTCTGGGGGATAAAGGGGAGGGACAGCGGGGGGTGGGGAGTTGGGGAGGGATAGCATGGGGAGAAATAACAGATATAGGTGATGGGGAGGAAGGTAGCAAATCACACTGCCATGTGTGTACCTATGTAACAATCTTGCATGTTCTTCACATGTACTCCCAAACCTAAAATGCAATAAAAAGTATATATATATATATAAACTTGTTTATTCACACTTTCTATCTTTAAGATTACAGTTTACAATATATTTTTTCTACAAAACATACATTTTGCCATGCTTTTCAAACAGAGAGAGATCTATTTTAAGCTGTCTCTCTATTTTAAAGTGTCTTTGTTCTGACTGTTAATTTACTTTGCCTCTTTGTATTTTGGTAGTTGTGCTTTTAATTTACTAGTTGAATATTAAGTTAGCTAAGATTTTGTCCAGTTTTTTAATGTTTATTTTAATTTTAAAAATAATTGTTTTCAAAAAATGATTTTCATCAGAAATATTTTTTAATGTTTATTTTAATTTTAAAAATAATTGTTTTCAAAAAATGATTTTCATCAGAAATATATTAATATATTATTTAAATATTTTAAGTACTAAGAATTATTCACTCACTTTTACAGTACTTTATATTTTCATGAATTCATGACACATGTAAATATTTCATATTTTTAAATTTTGAAATAGCTATCTTAGTTTTAGAATTGCAAACTTCCCAGATTCTAAAAAACAACAGAAAGTATAAAAATTGACGGACCAGGTGAAGTGGTTCACACCTGTAATCCCAGCACTTTGGGAGGTTGAGGAGGGCAGATCATCTGAGGTCTGGAGTTCAAGACCAGCCTAAGCAACACAGAGAAACTCCATCTCTACTAAAACTACAAAATTAGCCAGGTGTGGTGGCACATGCCTGTGATCCCAGCTACATAAGAAGCTGAGGCAGGAGAATCACTTGAACGTGGGATGCGGAGGTTGCGGTGAGATGAGATCACGCCATTGCACTGCAGCCTAGGCAACAAGAGCAGAAATCCATCTCAAAAAAAATTGACTAACCAGACAAATTTTAGTGGGTAGTCAATATATTTCCAAGCAATTATTAAAGTTATATAAAAAATGAATAATGGAAAATGAGTAATTTTGTCAGGAAGCACATTATGAAAGAACATACATTTATATAACTTATATGATATTTCCTCATTCATTTATCATTCATTCATATAGTCACCCATTCAAAATGTTTATTGGTTACATAAAGTATCCCAATATCCATTATTATTTCATATTATTTTTACATTTTTTAAAAAGCTTGTCATGATACCAAACTTATAAAGCAAATTAAATAGTTTTACAACAACATCTGAACCATTGTTCAGTATTCAGCCAAACTCAACCTTTTACACAAAAATTATTTATGGTTAGATTTTCATTGAGAAGTTATATTTTTAAAGCAAATTTTGCCAAGAACACAATGTTGCACATTTATATCTAATATGGCATTGAAAAAGTATGCATCCTCTTATTCATGTTTTCTTCACTTCCAAGTACACTGTTGAAAGATTACTGGAGTTTTTATGGAGCATCTCTTTGAAACATTCTTAACATATTTTCACAGATGCAAACTTTTTTTTTTAGAATGAACTTTTTTCCTACTCCTTGTATTTCATCACCTCTATCAATGAAGTAAAATTGTTTCTTTGCTTTGGATGGGCTTACTTAAAAGGTGCTGTTTTATCAATAAATAAAAATTTTTATATACTTTTTATAAAAATAAAACCTGTAGCCATGTTAATTTTAAAAGGTTAAAATTTGTGCTTATTTGTTTTGATTCATGAGATTGCTTGTGAAAATAGCCATTTAATTAAAACAAAATCTACAGTTATAACAAGCATAATATACACATAATTTTAAATTTTTTTCTTACTCTTTTTATATTTAAATTGTCAAAGGTATTGTATAGAAAAAGTTTTATTCTCTTGCATGTTTCAATTATTAAGGGTCATTCATGTAAACATGCTATTCTTCTATTTATAGACACGGTTTCATTAATATAACTCTGTTTATATAAAAAGAAACAAAACAATATATGTTGTCTTTTGTTTGTTTTTATTGTTTTTTTTTTTTTCCTGAGGGGTTTTTTGCTAGTTTGATTTTACTAATTAAAGTCCAGAAGAAGATGATGGTTTAAGAGAATTTAAAAAATTGTCATTATTTTCTGTTCCACTTCCAGATGGCATACACAAATTTCTTTGTTCCTCCCCTTTGAGTGAAAATAAATATTCTAGAAATAATTAAAAATGCTATCACAAATAACAATTAAAAGAATCAAAGAACAAGTGGAGTGAATAGGGACCTTAGTTCCTTAGAAACTGTTGTCTTTCATAAATTTTCTATTTCCTATATATCCTAGAATCCCAGACTGGGTACCAGAGATGTATGCATTCCAGACTGCCAACAGTCATCTACAAAAATAAACAAAATAAATAAAACAATTCCTTATGAATTAAGTGGCATCATTCTGTATCACAGTGTGCTTTCCACCAGCATGCATGTCAGGGTATAGAAATGTAAGATTCAGGTTTGAGGCATACAGCAAAGTAAAGGAAAAGAAAAGGAGTTTAGGGTGTATGAAGAAAGTGATTATAATAACTGACTGGAATTTAAACTAGTTAAGGAGAAAGTAAAGTGAGACATGAGGAGTAATAAAAAGATAATAGGGTCATTGGACCAGGTACCAGCAGCAGAAAGATTGTTGGATTTGTAGCACAAGAGGGAATTAGCAAATGAAAAAAAGGAGAGAGAGAAAACAGGAGTCAATGGTGAGCAAGCTGGATATATGAATTTAAGATTAGAAAAGTCCAGTAAGGTCTAGGTTGAGGTAAGGTCAAAAACAAATTCAGTGGAGAAAAAGAGGACAATTTATTGAAAGGGTAATTATGTGAATATTGACATCACTAAAGATTCCAAGAGCAATGTGAAAAAGACAATATGCCAGAAGCTGAAATCACCAGGGATGAAATAATGATGACCAGTGGGGATGAGGCCAGGAGTAGGTGGCTGCAGCTGAGAGTGGTAGTGAGTGCTGTAGTCTAAAGACTTGTCATTCTAAAGGAAAAAGGAGAATAGTCTGAAAGAGACCACATAATGAGAAAGAATGTAATGTAGCTCACCTCCAGGCACTGAGGTATAAAGCATGTGGGAAAGAAAAGGAAAACAACCACCACTTAAGAAGTCTGCAGGGGAGGCAACTGTTATGTTATCAGGGAATAAAAGTTCTGACTTTCTGGAATTTGTTCTCCAATCTGAGTGTATGTAAGGACACTTATGCCTTTATTTTTGGTGTAAAGGGGGGCAGTGGTTGTCCATGGCGTAACTCGGTAATAAAAATAAGCAAAATATTGTCAGTGGGCACTTCTAATTAACATGTACAGAAGGAGAACTACTGGTTTGTATATATTTGCCACCTGGGAACATTTTAGTCAAATTAAGGAGTAAAATTGAATCAATTGGTTGCTCCTAACTTGCTGGAGAAGTGGAAAAAAGACAAGCTAACGTTATCTTTTCAAATTCACAGCTAATGTTCGACACTAATAACCTGAGTGCTTTTATATTTACCATGAAAGAAACCCTAATCTCCTCTAGCCACAGGGCTATTTCTGAAAACCAAATCTTGAGTCCCATCCTGCCCCTGGCTGAGTTACAAGGCAATTTATTTTCCAATTCTCAGTGTGTCTTCTGTTATACAGAGGGCATTGACTGGGAAGATATTTAATTCTAAAATTAGAATGGGGCATAGAGACAGACCCCCATGAAACTGGTGACACCAAACCCTGAAATCTGGCTGCCACTTTCTTGCCAGCCGATGCCCCCCTTCTACCCCTACCTGAAGAGGTTAGCCTTCCTTTACCTGTAATGGCCTCACCTGGGGAATTTACTTACAAAACTGCTGGTTCTTTTCAGGATTCAATCTCATCCCTTCTCTTTGCTTCTAGGCTTAAACTAGACTCAGTAAGTCCTGAAGGATGAAGTATCAAGTGAGTACACCATACACCAGAATAATTACGTGTCTTTTTTTCAGTTTAGACAGAAATCTGGGACATGTGCAGGAAGGGATCCTAATGAGTATGGTGTGGTCTAAGAGACTGAAAGAGTCCTCTTTATTAACTAAGATGGACCCTAAGGTGAAGGAAACAAAAGTTACCTACATGTCAAGGGTTCAGGGCTAGGCTGTCATGGCATCTTCCTAAATTCCTACAGCTACAAGAAAAACCAGACTTGTAATACATTCTCTAACAAGAGGGTCTACCAGACAAATCATCAGACCCCTCCTAACTGATTTGTAGTACAAACCACTTCAACTCTTGTTTGGACAGAGGCCTTACAAACATTTTTTTTTCCTGCTAAGTCACTGCAGACATACAAGTAGCTTCAGCAGATAATAGAGGCTGTGCATAAACTGTCTTTGTGTCCTGTAGTTCACCTTTCAATGTACAGAGCCATATTTCATCTCATTTTAATGCTGAAACCCCCACCCCACAGGGAAATGGGATGTTTGCCCATCACACCTGCACTTGACTTTCCTCATAAATACATAGTTTTCCCTCAAACTTGCTAAATATGTATGTATGTATCTATTTTGTAAGACAAACACTGTGAGGCAAAAACTCAATCCATCCTTTCCTTTTTCAAAGAGAGAGCACCTCTGATCCACACCCAGAGGCTGCCTTTTCCTAGCTGGTAAACTGATATGATCAATACAGCTCTCTTTCCTGCTATTTAGCCATCCTGGTGGTCTTTTTGATGACAGATTTATTGTGTAAGTCCTGCTTACCAAAGCCAGGAGTGTCCAAATGAGGTACCATTTACTCTGAGAAATAAAGAAGGAACTCCAGCATCCATGAAAAGCTGTGTCCACTCCTTTGTAGGTCAGAAATTGCAGTGGAAACTGCTACTAGCAAGCTGAGAACACACAATTTAATGAGCATAATGGAATCCTGGAATGACAAGGTCAAGTGGTGGCACTTAATCACCAATGACAAGTGTTTTCTGATTATCAATCATGAAATCCAGCCAGAGAAGTAATCAGAATAGTCTTTCAGATAACTTGCATTGGTTAGTTGGTCATGATGTTCTTGGAAAATAGATGGGTGGTCTACTAAATTCTTTGTTGAATTGTTCTGTATAAGCAGAACAATTCTAGGTCTAATAAAAATAAGCCTTAAATCATCAAAACACCACCACAACCCCTCAATTAACACCCAGGCTTGAGCCAATTTACAAATCCAAACACCTTGAATGAATGGGAGGCTGTATCCTCTTGAGGAAGAACCATGCTACACCGCAAAAATTTTTTAAGTAAATTTTTCTCTGAGACTTCCTCAAAGGGTCTTGTGACTGTATTATACTTGGGTGGCTCTGAAAATAATTAGATTTCTTAGAGATTTGTTTTTTGACATTGGTTTTGAAGCGAAATTAATTTCTGGAGGCCTAAAATGTCACTGTGATCCACCAACCAGATTAGAGGCTAATGGAAGTCAAGTCATCAATGGAGTTTTAACTTGAGTCCATCTCACAGTGGTATCAGTGGGTTCCTAGGCTCATCCTGTAATTATTCATTTAGTTCCATAATTTATCATTGGAATATTAATACTCTGCAACTAGAAGAGTTCTCACATTGGTTCTCTAATCTGCAGAGTGGGAGCTATTTTTTATATAAAAGACCAAATGGAAACCATTAGCATCTCTTCTAATTACAGAAATCTTAAAACAAATGCATACAGCACTTCTAGAGGGATTGCAGAGGTTATTGCCATCGTTAAGGGCTACAGCATAACAGGATTGGTGATTCCCATTACAGCCCCATTCTACTTCCTATTTGGCCTGTGCAGAAACAAGTGATGTTCAATGATGACAATATTTGTTGCAAACTTAATCAGCCAGTGACTACAATTGCAACTATTTCTAGATGGGGTAACAGTGCTTGAAAAATTAACACATATCCTGCCTGGTACCTGGTGCACAGCTATCTAATCTGTCAAAGGATTTATTTTTCCCTATAACAGTTACTAAGGCCACCAGAAGCAGTTTCCTCTCAGCTGGTTTGGCCAGCGATACTGTAACTCTTCAGCTGTAGTTGTAATTGTACCCATAAAGCTTTTGATCACCTTTCTCTTTCAAGTGGCATCATACTGGTCCAATACATTGATGGTTTTATGCAGAAAGCATGAAGCCCAGGGGTCTCTTCTAATTGGAATTTGGAGACAACATGTTCCTAATTTGTATATACTAGCTCATTAGTCAGCTTTGGCTATCATAATAAAACCATAGACTGTGTGGCTCAAAAACAAAATTTATTTCTACCAGTTCTGAAGACTCAAAGTCTAAGATCAAGAAGCCAACAGAGTTGATTTCTGGTGAGAGTGCTCTTCCTGGCCTCCAGACATCAAGCTACCATCTTGCTGTATCCTCGTATGACCTCTTCTCAGTGCATGCAAATAAAGATACTGATTGGAGCCTACGGCAGATCCCTATAGATTAATCACAGAGCTGTAGGATTTTGGAGCAAAACTCTGCCATTCGTTGTGCATAATGATTTCCTTTTGCAAACAGCTTTTTGCTTCCTCCTGAGCCTTGGAAAAGATTGAACACTTAACCATGGGTCACTAAATCACCATGCAACTTGAGTTGCCTGTCATGAACTATTGTTGGACTTACCAAGCCATAATAATACCAAGCCTGTCATAAACTATTGACTTATCAAGCCATAATTTGATGGCAGAAGTTTTGTGTCATCAAATGTAAGTGGTTAATATAAGATTGGGCTCACAAATGCCCTGAAGGCAAAAAGAACTTGCATAAGAAGTATTCTAATCTTCCATGGCTCCTTCGTGAGGTACAATACCTATCTCTCTTAGCCTACACCCATGTCTCATTAAGAGTTGTTGATTAAGGAAAAGAAAACTTGAGTGTGGTTTACAGATAGCTCTGGACAATACTTAGGCACCAAAAATGGTGATCAGCTGCAGAATTATAGCCTTTTCTTGGATATCCATGGATAATGGTAAAGAAAAATTATCTCTCTGGGCAGTTCTACCAACGCAACCTGCTTGCTCGTTGTGCCTGAAAGAAAAGAGAAGTATGAGTCTCTTTTAATTCATAGACTGTGGCCAATGGTTACCCAAATGGTCGCAGCATGAGAGGAAAATTGATGATAAGGAGGTCTAGGTACGAGGAATGTGGATTGCCCACCTGAATGTTCAGAAACTGTGATATCTGTGTTTCATGTATATGCCCATATAAGGTGACTTCAGCAGGTGAAGACTTAATAATTCAATGGATAGGATGATCAGTGAATAAATTCTATTTAGCCTCTCCTCAGACATTTATGCCATTTTCTGTTAAGCCCATAAAAAAATTTCCATTGTGTTAGATGTGCATCTTATGCATGGGCTCAGCAACATAGACTTCCACTCCTGAAGGTTAACCAGGCTACCACTCATGCTAATTACCCAATTTGCAGACAGTAGAGAACAATGATGAGTTCTTAATATGAAACAACTCCCCCGACTGATCAACCAGGTACTTGATAGCAAGTTGATTATATTTGACCACCTCTGGTATGGAAGGGGCAATGCTTAGTTTTTAATGGAATAGACACCCAGTATGCTTGTATATTTATCTTCCATGTATGCAATACTTCTGCCATCCATAACTTATATGTTTACTGTTTGTGGAATTACAGAATTTTTTATCCAACCTCATAGTCCTCCAAACAACATTCTTACTGATCAAATAACTCATTTCACAGTAAATAAGGTGCATCAATGGACCCATGGAAATACAGGTCCAACTGCCTTGATAGAATGGCAGAATACACGGTAGTACCTTGTGGGGCTAGGACAATGTCCTCCAGAATACTATACATGATCTAAAGCAGTGCAACAATATGGCCTGTTTTTCCCACAGCCAGGAGAAACAGGCTTACATAAATAAAGAAGTGCAAATGGGTGTGGCTACACTCATATTATACCTGATCCATTAGAAAACATTTGCTTTCTATCACTATGACCTTAGTCTCTTCTGAACTAGAGGGCTGGCTTCCAAAGTGAGGAATGCGTCCACCAAGAAACATCATGATTTTATTGAACTGAAAGTAATGCCTGCAATCAAGCTACTCTGGCCTCCTCATTCATCTACACTAGGCAAAGAGAAGTGTTATTGTACTTGATGGGTGTTTGATCCTGATTGTCAAAAGAAAATTTGGCTGTTACTCCATAATGGAATTGGAGAAAGTATATCTGGAATACAACAGGTCCCTTAGGGTATCTCCTAGTACTACCATGCTACTGTGTGTGGCAGTAGGACCAGTGGATTTTATTTCCATGGGTCCACTGATGCACCTCATTTACTGTGAAATGAGCTCCTTGATCAGCAAGAATATTGTTTGGAGGACTATAAAGGTGGATAAGAAATTCTGTAAGTCCACAAATAGTAAACAATAAGTCATAGATGGCAGAGTATTGCATACATGGAAGATAAATATATATCCAGATTGAGTGTCTATTCTCTCTAAAACTAAACATTGTCCTTTCCATACTAGAGGTGGTCAAATGTAATCAACTTGCCACCAAATAGCTGGCTGATAAGTCTGGAAAGTTGTGCCATATCAAGAACCCATTGTTCTCTCCTGCCTGCAAATTAGGCAATTTGCATGACTTTGCCAGGTTAGCTTTCAGGAGTGGAAGTCCATGTTGCTGAGTCCAGGCATCCTCTCCATATTTAACATTATGGGAAATCATGCTAATGGTACCATGATTAAAGTCAATGAAAAGCCCAAACCCAATTGAGGTTTGGACTTACTAATGGGGGCCAGACCCTTCAGGAATATAGTTTTGAGTCAAAAAACCTAGCAAAGAAGTACCACAAATGAAAGTACCACTGAGGACAAAGGGACAATGGGATCAGTAGTGAAAGAATATGGTTATACATAACAGACAGTACCACAGAACATTTGAAAAAACAAGGGCTATATTAGTATTTCTTTCTTATTCTCTACGAATATATTTGTATACATATTAACTGAATATTTTTGTTTTCTTCTGTATCATCCCATATAATCTAGCAAATAAATGTATTAATAATAGAAAACTTTACATTGCAGTATTTAGGTTACAGGATATCAAAAGAGAAAGGTTAACATCATCTAGGAATAGGCATTATCTCGTGGAGAAAGAGCCCTGTTTCACAATAATATCCCCTATCCTTCAGCAGTGGCTTACAGAAGACAGCTACTACTGATCTAAACAATATATGTATATATGTATATACATATATATGTGTGTATGTGTGTGTGTGTATATATATATGCATATATATGTACGTATTTTGTATATAGTGTATATGTATATAGATACGTGGTATATATATGTATATAGTGTGTATCTATGCATTATGTATATCTAGTATGTGTATATATATCTAGTGTGTATACATATATCTGTAGCATGTATATATATAGTGTGTGTATATATATACACACACATATATATCTAGTATGTGTATATATACATATATATCTAGTATATGTATATATAGTATGTGTATATATGTCTACACACACTGTTGCCCAGGTTGGAGTGCAGTGGCATGATCTTAGCTCACTGAAACCTCCATCTCCCGGGTTCACGTGATTCTCCTACCTCAGCCAACAGAGTAGCTGGGATTACAGGCATGTGCCACCATGCCAAGCTATTTTTTCTTTTTTGCATTTTTAGTAGAAACAGAATTTCATCATGTTGGCTAGTCTCCCGACCTCAAGTGATCCACCCGCCTCAGCTTCCCAAAGTGCTGGGACTGTAGGCATGAGCCACTGAACCCAGCCTGGTTCCTATTTAAACATTAGTTTTTAAAGATTTATATTGGGTCAATAATAAATGTGTTTTTGGTAGGCTACCAAACAAATAGAACCATACTTTTGCATACAGGCTTACACAATCTAAATATAGCATATGTTATATATATACTTATACACATAGGCACACATACATATTAGTGATCTACTAAAAATTGCTGCAATAATTCAGGCATAGCTGTTATTATCTCAGATAGTAATTGGCTAAATATAAATTATTAAGACATGAATTTATATATTGTTAACATAGTTTTGTAGCTCAACATGTGCATGCTTAGCTCTGGTTTGCAGCTTTCTATATCAAAACTTAACAAGAATTTGGACACATCATTCAAGAGGCAATACAAGTGGTTATGACAGGAACAAATATTATTACATCCAAAAACATCTTCAGTTGATAGCAATTTAAGCCTTATGACTGCGTAGATGACATGGTGCACTGTCCAAATTCCTCCTTCAAGACTAAGGCATTTTTCCTTTAGGTGCCAGAAGCAATGGCATCTCAGGGCACTTAGCCAAGTCATTCTATAAAAATTTCTATCAGCCTTGTCCAAGGTCATGTCCCTTCTTGGAATAGCTTGCATTCAATATTAGTCAATACAGAAAATATAAAGGCTGATACACTTTGCTTTTTTATAGAACAATTTTAAAAGTGTATACCACCTATACAGGTTCTTGTGGGATTATTCGAAGTGTTTGTTGCAACTTCTGTGATTTCTCTTCTCAGTCCTATTTCTTTCTTTCATTTCTCCACAGATCATCATCACAAATAAACTTCCTGAAGAGACCATCTCTAGGTCTTTTCCTGAAGACCTCAACCAAGACAAAGGTCAATATTATAATCTTCTATATGTTTCTGTTACCAGCTCTCCTAACTTCCCAGTATATTATCATAAACATCCAGAAAACTATTTAAAATACTATTATGAACACTGAAATTTAATGGAATGTTAAAGAAAACTTCTAAAAAAGCTGAGGAAAAATTACACAAACTACAATTTGAAGTAATTCATTGCCAAGTACAACCACACACACAGACAAAATCAACCAAACAGGCAATAAGATTGTAAAGATAGACACAGAGGGCTTTGGTTGCAATGCATTGTCCACTTAACCTAGCCTCCAAAAAGAGGCAGATGATCAGAAACTTGGACAACCCATGGTGTTAGAATTATTTTACAAAGACATAGTGTCTGTGTAATTCACTTTTTAAATAATTTAGAGACCAAGGTATGTATTGTTGCTGCGTAAATACAGGGAAGTAAGAGGAAGGAAAGCATAGACATAATGCATTGTGAGTTATGTAGTTGAATTCTAGACAAATATTGATGGTAGAGATGGATGCTGGGTCACCAATGTCTCAATCAATTAAACAATCAATCAACACACAAACTATAACTAAAATTAATTTTTATACCAGGTAAAATAGTAATGAGATTATTTTATGTATGTTTATTGTTTTTCCAAATACTTTGCAGATACTTAGAGAACTGTTTTTATTTTCTCTAAAAGTCTGTGTAGACTTGCTCTCTGCAGCTGAGTCATAGACAATTTGTTGAAAAATCAAGAGAAATACTTTTCATAGTTGCTCCTTTATGTATATATTTTATTTTTATTTGAATTTCATTTATGTCATCAACAGATTCTTGTCTTTAAATGTAGAGACAATTTGATACAAAGTTGACTCTTCTTATCCACTGGCTCTTCATTCATGGATTCAACCAGCTACAATCTTTATTTTTTTAAATAAAAAAATAAAAATTAACAATGCAACAATTAAAAAATAATACAAGAAAAAAACAGTAAAACAACTTTTTACATAGCACTTACATTGTATTTGGTTTTAGAACTAATCTAGAGGTGATTTAAATTATGCATGAAGATGTGCATCAGTTATATGCAAATACTATATCATTTTATATAAAAGACTTGAGCATGTGTGGATTTCAGTATTCACAAGAGTCCTGAAAGCAATCTCCCTTAAATACAGAGGGAAGACTGTACCTGAAAAGGGCATTATTCCCAGTGTCATTGGAGACTGGAAACTCTGGCAATCATAGATGGAATATAGTGCTGCATCTTAGCTGATTTTGATTGTCTTAGTATTGTCTACAATGTTACAAGGAGTATGAATTTCAATTCAAGGTTAAAAGAAATAAAATGGCTTGCCAATTAAGCTATGATATTAAATGTATCCATAAAGGCTGGATACAAGACCAATTTCAGTATGATTTTTGTTTGTTTGACTTTTACCTTCAACAAGCCAGTCATTGTTGAGTGTCACCTAATTCAAGTAAGAACCCCTTGGATTCAAACTAATGTTGAAATACTTTTTCTAAAAATATTTTCTATAATTTTTAAGAAGTTCAATTATTAACTCACTCTGTGAGCTACTTAAGAACATCACATAAATTACACAGCTGCAAACTAGATAAAATCAGAAAATTTCTATCTTTTTCTTTGAAAAATAATGCATTTTTAGAAAGAAAAGTTCTAAAGGGGCCAATTGTACATCCCTTCTTATCTTTGAGGATTATATTCTGAGACCACCAGTCGACACTTGAAGCTTCAGACAGTACCCAATTGCCTTCTGTTAGAATATATATCTGTTCATGTCTTCCACCAACAAATTTAATGCCTTTTCTATCTTAACTAAACACTTATCACACACTGTGGCTGTAACTTTTGCTCTTTCAGGTGCAACAACAAAACTAAGATAAATTTATTTTTCTCTCTTCATAATTTCATAGATAGAAGATCTGTTCTTACCTTAGACCTTTTCTGAAACAGGGTCTCCCTGTTTCAGAAAACAGAATGTATATGTATATGCATATACATATTTATGTGTGTGTGTGTGTCTGTGTGCATGTGTACACACATAAGTATATACACATACACACACCGACATATGTATATACATATGAACCTACTTATATGTATACATGTATACACATATATGTATGCATCTAGTTCCACTTACACATATATAAATATATCCTTTATTCTTCTGAATAGCAATATACTCTTCATATTAAAATAATAATAGAGATGTTTTCAAAATGTTTAAAATGACTTTTATCTTTGAAACATTATCCAGAAAGCTAAACTGTAGCTTGATACAGTCCTTAAGTTCCCTTTAGGGACAATGCTATTTAAATCCTTATGTTGGCTTTGATCTAGAATTTTATGATTTCCACATGAGCTATAAATATCATTATCCTACCACAAATAGAATACACGGACTATGTCTATATGAAATACACAGAGTTTATTCTATGACAACGTCAAGTGACTGAGGATTTCCTATCTTTCTGATTAACCTGCTATATTTTGAACTGTAACTATGTGATAGGATTTTTGGGGTGTTATTTTGCTAGCCGGAAACCTCTGGGGCCAATTGCACTTTTGCCCAAGTTTTGCTCAGGCCCACTGGGCTCATTCCACCCACTCAGCCTGGCAGTTTGTGCTCGGCTCATTCTACTAGCCTAGATCCCATGTCTGCCAAGGGCAAGCCAGATGCAGAGCAGTGAGGGGAGTGTGAGCAAGCAAGTACAGAGTCCAGCCACTGTGTACAGTGAAGTATGCTGGCTGCACCAGGGTGGGCAACTCCAGGCACCAGCACAGGCTCCAACTCCCTGTGAAGCTGTGGCTGGACCAGGCATACCATGGGCGGCTTCCACTGTAGGCACTACAGAATACAGTGGTGCCCAGCAGCTTGGAGGCACCAGGAACCATGGAGCCCCAAAGAAGGTGTCACAGGCCTGCCTCAGGGAGCTCCTAGGTCTGGGCTCTTCTCTCCTTCTCTCTTCCTTCCTTGTCACCTGCAATGTGATTTGCAAAAGGCATGTTTCATCCCTGTTTGTGTTACAGCTCTTTCAGACCTGACATTAGGTGAGTCTCAAGTTCTTTGCTGTGCCCAGAAGAATGAGGTACATGGACAAGTGGAAGGTGAGCAAGATGAAGAGGTGCTTTACTGAGTGACAGAACAGCTCAGAGGAGACCTGCAGTGGGTAGCTCCTCTCTGTAGAAAGATGATCATGATGTCTGCTCCAATCTGGTTGAGTTCAGGGATTTTATGGGCTTCAGTGGGGAGGAAGTACATGCTGAAAGGTCCATGGCAGCCATGGGCTGGGCTAGAAAAAGCACCATAAGTTCTCACTCTGGTCTGCAAAACCGGCAGCCCAGCCCCCAGGCTTCAGGCCATCCCAGGCCTGAAGATGAGGTGGCTTCACTGGGTACTGGCCCCTTTCCACCTAGGAGCCTGTCTCTTTCCTGCTGCCATGAACCTGCCATCCATGACACCCAGGCTATTCATGTGGAGGGGTTCCTGTGGACCAGTGCCAGGGTTCCCTAAACACCCCCTCATCCTCCCTCCCATGCTCATTGGCACCCAAAGTTTGGAAGGGACCAAGGTGGCAGGGGGATGATGTGTCAGCACTGCCCCAACCACACCACACCTGGCCAGGTCACAACAGCACCTGGACTCAGCCTCAACTTTGCTCCAAAATCGGTGCAAGAGCTGAGAGTGGGGAGAGACCAGGCAGAAGGAACAGGTATTTCTGAGCCTGCAAGGGCAGAGGGTCTTCCTAGTTACTGAGAACACAGGAATGCCTGGATTCAAAGCTACAGCTGGGCTGGGGCTGCTGCAGCTGCACCTGGGAGGGTGGGGCTCTCACCCTTAGCCACACCTCCCCTGCTGCTGCCGGCGTCTTTACACCAGCTGCTCCAGATGGACCACTGCTGCCATCACTTATAGGATTTATTTATTTAAATTGAGCTAAAAACTTTTAACCAAGTGATCTAGACTTTCTTTGTAGGGCCAGAAAGAGCAGCATATGTCTTTTTAAATATTGGAAACAGCTGGAACAGCTATCATATTCTCATGAGTCTCTTTTATCCCATAAGCTAATGACCTACAAGTCCTCATATGACATGGTAGTGAATTACCACTTCATCTGGACCAATCTTTATTAAGCTGCTTTTAATTTGCAGATACTGTTGTTCGCACGTATTTTTATTTTAGTGTCAGAAATAAGTGCTAAATCACTGGTGGCATTATCAAAGTGCAGTTAATTAATATTGCTTTCTTCTTTTTAGGTGGTAAAATCTTACTGACAATTTTACCTAGCCACATTCCTTCACACCGTAACCAAAGTGTTGACACATTCATAGACCATTTCAGACACAGTAGTGCTTGCTGAGCTTACGAGGCAAAATCTCTGCCCTCCAGGAATTGTCCTTTGGTGAGAAGAACAGAATGAATACACAAGTGCATAACATCTGCATTCATTCTTTTTATCTACATTTTATCAAGTAATTAATGGAATAAAAATGTTTGTTGGAATGGTATATTTCCCTTACTAAGAACTCCTAATAATACCTTCAATACCAAATAAGGACATTTATCATAGTAAAAATTAAGAAAATGAATAGAGATGGCAGAGATTGTTAGCTGTCCAGCAGAAATTTTTCATGCAGCCCTTCATCATGGATACACGGTTAGGCTGCTTTCTTCAGACGGCCTTGCACTCAGGTATGATCATTTGACCAGCCAATGAAAGGTGAGCAGAAGTGCCTCATTTCTGAAGGAGGTCTTTTTAGTCAGCAGTGCATTACATTCACATATTCCGTTCCTTTTGGAATGCTGCTCCCCTGGACATGACAACTGTCTCTCTGTCATGTCAGCACGAGCTGTGGGAGCATATGGTCCTAAGTCTCTCAATCAACACATAGAGAAGAGTTGTACAAACATCGAAAATATCTGCCCTGCCTGCAGCATTAGCTGAGAGACAAACTCCACTCAAGCCACTAGCATTTCATTGAGCATTTTGTGCACATTCACTAATTCAACAGCAATTGTTACTCAATGTATGTATGACAGGGATATTTTTTACTTGAGTAATAAGTAATACATTGTATGCATGACATACATACATACATCGTATACATGACATACATATAGGATACAGGGATACATACATTGTATGTATGTATGTCATGCCTAAAATGTATAGATGACATAAAGTACCCATTTATGACAGGGATACTTATTACTCAAGTATCCCTGTCATAAATGTAGCAGAAAGTTTAAGTAACTTAGTCAAATTCAGTTATTACAAGACAGAATCAGACTTTCAAACCTAGCAAATGCTGTTGAATTAGTGAATGTGCATTCAAACCACTAGTTTTTCACTAAGCATTTTGTGCACATTCACTAATTCAACAGCAAAACAGTAAATCATACGACAAATATGTCAAACAGCAGTTTCATAAATTGAATCCTGGGACCCATGGTTGAAGTGAGCAGTGAATGAGAGGAATGACACATCATAAGGATACATCAAGTAAAGTTTTTCTAGCACAGGGCCCATATTTCTTCATGCAAACTCAATCATAAACATACACTTTTACTTTGTAAATGTGCCAAGAAATATTCTGTAGGAATACCACGGGCACTAAAACCCGAGTGAGCTTCATTTAGCCTAGTGTGAACAATGAAAGCCAGGTGTGTATTTGGCAAGTAAATTGAAAATATGTAGTATTTCAATTGTATTATAAATAAAGTAAAAATAGCAATTCTGATGGTCTTCAGTGGGAAAAGAAATCTAATATGTGGATATCATTAAGATTCATACTAGGAAATACAAATACAATAAAAACTTCTTAAAGACTTTTCATCCATTATTTGTCAATATGTTTTGTCAGAGTCCTAAGATTTTCCTGTTCATGCTGTTTGAGGGACTGGGTTCAAGATACCACCTTAAAGCGATTGTGCTGTAATTGTTCTCTTTATCTCTGATGAGATTCAATTTCATGTTTCATCTGCTTCCTCCATTTCCTGTTTTTACATAGTGAAATGTGTTCTGATCTAAAATAATGCATGGAAGTCAACTTTACCAAATGCATAGATTTGCAGGATGTAATTCATTTATTAAGGGGAAAAAGCTAAAGATTCTAGTAATGGGTTTGTAACTATAGTATCTCTATGTCACTTTAATAAAACTTTGTCAGACAGTTAAAAGAATGAGTTTATTTTATATGCTAGACTGTGCTGTTTTCTATGCTATAATAATAAAACCAACTATTTGATAATTATATTAACTGGTAAGTGATCTATCAGATGGTTTCTTCTAAACTTTTAGGGCTAATTATTAATACAGTAATTCATTATATTATCGAACCTCTCTCTCTCTCTCTCTCTCTCTCTCTCTCTCTATATATATATATATATATATATATATATAAAAAATAGTAAAATATATATGCTATATATATGCAAACTGGAATTGTGTACATATATACATATATATATGTATGTATGTATATATGTACACAATTTAATTCCAGGTACTTATGAAGTATTTATTACTTATTACTCAAGTATCCCTGTCATAAATGTAGCAGAAAGTTTACGTAACTTAGTCAAATTCTCAGTTATTAAAAGGCAGAATCAGACTTTCAAACTAAGCAATATGACTCCTGAGCCCACTGTTTAAATGATTAAATATTGCCCCATGTGGTCTCCCAAAGTTATAGTGATTTCGTGCAGCCCCATCATTTTACACCAAGGGAAATTAAGGCTCATATAAGATACATGACTTTTCTAAGAATGCACAACAATTAAATAATGACAGTTTCTCATCTTAAAGCATTTCAGTAAGTCTCCATATTCCATAACATAAATTGAAAAGTATCCCCTTATGTAAGCAAAATATTTTAACAAAAGAAATTTTAACAAAAAATGTAAGCAAAATTCTTATTATCATTTACATAGTGAAATGGATTGTGTAACTTGGAATATTGCCATATAAATATATCTATAATACCTATATTTTCACTAAGCTAGTGAAAATATTGGTATTATACATAAAATACACAATCAAGATGGGCATGGTAGTTTATGCCAGTAATCCCAGCACCTTGTGGGTCCAAAGTAGGCGCATCATGAGGTTAGGAGATTGAGACCATCCTGACCAACATGGTGAAACCCCGTCTGTACTAACAATACAAAAATTAGCTGGGTGTGGTGGTGCCCGCATGTAATGCCAGCTACTGGGGAGGCTGAAGCATCAGAATTACTTGAACCCATGAGGCAGAGGTTGCAGTGAGTGAAGATCATGCCACTGCACTCCAGCCTGGCAACAGAGCAAGACTCCGTCTTAAAAAAAAAAAGAAAAAAATATATGCATTTGCAATCAAGTGGTGTAATAGGTTAAAAGGATTTACAGAATGGAATCTCGGTATTACCATTTCACACAGTGAATCCACAGGAAATGATTCATTTAAAACATTGTATTCAGCATCATAAATGAGTTGCCACTACATTATGTTAAACTCACGCATGCTTGTTTATTACTGAATGTCTATTTAGAAAGGACCACCTCAAGATTTGAACAGAATCAGGAAGAAAATATATTACCATCAAAAAATACTATATTAAATTAATTGACATTTATATTGCGTGTC
This sequence comes from Alouatta palliata, assembly GCA_004027835.1. Lineage (NCBI taxonomy): Eukaryota > Metazoa > Chordata > Mammalia > Primates > Atelidae > Alouatta > Alouatta palliata. The sequence goes on along the minus strand of PVKV010009211.1, from coordinate 26,338 downwards.
TTATTTCTTTCTTTTCAGTGTCTCTTCCCTATCTGGGAAGTGCAGATTCACTGCCTAAACAGGCTGTAGTCAGAGGTAAGTAGACATGAATTCCCTTGAAAGTATTTCAGCCTCTTCAGATGATTCTAATGTAACCTGACTTTTTGGAACATTCTACTTTTATTCCACAGGTAAAGATGTTGGAAAAGTTAATAATATTCCCCACTTTTCCAAAATGCATCCCTCTGACTATGTACTTATCTGATGGTTCCTCTCTGCAAATTAACTGCTTACAACCATGGGTTCAGGCGAAGAAGTCTATATCGGACCAATGGCTGGTGTTATGATCAGGGTAGCAGAGTTCATTGGCTTCCAAGTTTAATAATCCTTGGAGGACATTTTAGCCTCAACTGTTTACAGATCTGTTTAGAGTATAAAATTGTAAAACATTTCTGTTCTTCGCCAATTGTGTCATTCACTATTTACCAAGGCTGTCAAGCATTCACTTTCAATATCCTATTCAGTTATATAAATTATGACAAAAAATCTTGTTTTGAAAGGTTATCTGTGTCCAATATTAAAGCCATTATAATTTTGAAGGTTGAAAATTTTTTTCCTTTTAACGTTGAAACTAAATATGCTTTTTTGATTAATTATCAGGCCATTTGCATGTATATCCTTGTTATTCTCACCTTACAAAAGCAGGATGGACCTTGTGACAGTTAAACCTGAGTGTCAACTTGATTGGATTGAAGGATGCAAAGTATTGATGTTTCTTTCGTCCTAAAAGAAATATCAGGTGTTTTCTTTTAGAAGCCTGCAGGGGACTAGGGAGTGCGGCAGCCTGGCGCATGGTTCTGGCAGGCCTCTCCGGGGTTCTCCAGTCCCAGGCAGCATGGTGAAAAGGCTCCCCAGGACGTTCGCCTGCCGGCAGAGGGTCCCTGTGTGGGCAGAGCCTCGGGGAGTGGCCCAGCTGTGTACCTGGTTCTGGCAGGGTCAACATGGTGACTGAAAGCTGTAGGGGCGGGGGAACTCACTGCTGCTGTGAATGCAGCTTTTAAACTGACGCGGCAAGCGGCTTTTTTCCTCTGCCAGTGCGGCTGAGAGAAAGGAAGTTGCTGCTGACCATCAGCCCCACCTGGCTTTTAGGCAGGTGTTTCTGTGAGGGTGTTGGCAAAGGAGATTAACATTTGAGTCAGTGGGCTGGGAAAACCAGACTCACCCTTCATCTGGGTGGGCCCATCTAATCAGCTGCCAGTGAATATAAAGCAGGCAGAAAAATGTGAAAAGGAGAGACTGACCTAGCCTCCCACCTACATCTTTCTTCTGTGCTGAATGTTTCCTCCCTTGAAAATCGGACTCCAAGTTCTTCAGTTTTGAGGTGCAGACTGGCTTTCCTTGCTCTTCAGGCTTGCGGACAGCCTATTGTGGGACCTTGTGATCATGTAAATTAATTCTTAATAAACTTAGTTCTGCCTCTCTAGAAAACCCTGACTAATAATACAGACCCTTACTCACAATGTGGTTAGGATGTCAATACTGATTATGCCACCCCCACAGCAAGCCTATATATGAAACAGTTTATTGGATGCATAGGTGAGGTCTTTGTAGGGAGCACAGCAGGCCTCCAAAGAGGATCTAAAGTGACCTGAGAGAGCAGGAAGGATCACTGGCTAGAGTTCTTACTATGGTTGGGTTAGGGGCTGGTTCAGGGTTCCCACATACAGGCAGGGACTTTTGGTTTGAATCTCCTGCCTATACCAAAAAAAGGAAAACACAGAGCTTCTTACCAGCTATTCCAGATGTGGAACTGGGAAGAGTGAGTCCTAAAATTTTACAGTACTCAAACATGAGAAAGTGGGGTTGGATCCCTCATTCCTATTCTCTAGCATTTAAAGAATATGCCAGAATTACAAATACTCTTGATTATATCACTATTCCTGTCCACAGGATGTAGTAAGTCAGCTCTCAGAGTTGCGTGTTACAGCAAAAAGGAGCATTTCTGATCATTATACACAAATTAGACCTCCAATGAGTCTCCAAATGCTTGGATAGCTGGGCTTCTCTCCATTAGGACTTCACCTACAGGAAGACTTTGAGGAGGCTCATTAGAGCCTGTTACACTGTCCCTTTTACAACCACCTCTCTCTTTAATGTCACTTGCTTATTCTATCTATCTAAAAATGAAGTTTAGGCAGGGGTTGGAGGTAGACGGTTGGCATGGGAAGGACCCACAAAGTTAAAATGGATTCTATGCACACATTCTCCCTGTGACATTATCACGATTGGGTGCATCATGTCTCCAACAAATTACAAATTATAATTCTTTTGTCATTGTAAATGTCTATGCTTCTGGGATCCTTCATCATCAAATGGATACTTATGCTTATATTGTTTGGCAATACATTAATGGGGCTGAGGGAAGGCGTTCTCTTTCCAGGTCCACAGGGGGGCGTAGTATTAAAGGCAAGACCTTCCTAGCATCATGCCCCCATCCCATCTCTCTCCATTCAGGAGATTTAACAGTTTATGTTTGAATTTCGCGGGCTTGGGAAGAAACTTAAGAGTCAATCACTCCAGCAGAAGTTCTAAGAACTCCTTTCATTGGCCTGGGGTCTTAGAGAAGGTGGGGGTTCCTCCTAGGTTAGAAGTCCCCTTCTTCCACACCCCTTCGGACTCCATGTTTGGATCCCCTTCCACGAACACTCCCTTCGTGGAAGCCTGTCTTCCCCTCCTAAACTCCATCTCTCTCCTTTCCCTTCCACTCAGTGTGGAAGCTGCTTTCCTCTCCTGGATTCCATCTTTTCTTTCTCTCACAGTGTGAGAATTAACTGTTTCTTTCTCTCTCCTTCTGCTGTTTTGCTCTCTCTCTCTCTAAATAAACCACTTTCTACAAACACTTTTGAGTCCAGCATTTACTACGCACTGTGGTCCCCTCTCTCATTCTTGAGAGGGCAGGAGACCAAGAACCTGGAGAAACGTCCTCTCAGGGGAGCTAAGGGCACCCTGAACCCCAATATTATATTTTGGCAAGCCAGCCAGGAGAGGGGTACACCAGGACAGGGGTACACCAGGAGAGGGGTACACCAGAAAGAGGGTACAGCCAGGAAAAGGGCACAGCCGGAGAAGAAGACTTCAAAATCGTGAGTAAAACCAGCCCCATCTGTCCTGTCTCTTTGAGAACACCTGAAGTGGCCGCAGCCAGGCAGGGCTGTGGGGAACCGGAGCAGCGGTGCCCAGCCTTGGAGGCACCACGCAGCACGTCTTAAGTGGCGCAGGTCAGCTGGAATTAAAAGCGCAGTTTTTTTACCTTCAAGCTCTGCTTTCCATCTCCTTCTCTATCCTTAGGATATTATCTCTGGGACCAAAACCTGAGGGAGCCTGTCGGGCGGAGCGGGAGAGCACTGCCCCTGGGCCTTTCTCGCCTTGCCTGCTGGGAACCCGGATGTGGAGACCACGGCCCAGCCCCCCAGGTGTGTGCAGCAGGCCTAAATGCCAGCACCGCGGGCTGAGGGGAAAACTGTGGGGAGGGGCGAGGTCCAGCCTGAGCCTGCAGGGGACCTGAGAGCGCAGCAGCCTGGCGCATGGTTCTGGCAGGCCTCTCCGGCATTCTCCAGTCCCAGGTAGCGGGGTAAAAAGGATCGCCAGGTCGTTCACCTGCCGACCGCGGGTTCCTATGTGGGTAGTGGCTCGAGGAGTGGCCCAACTGCGCACCTGGTTCTGGCGGGGTAAACATGGCGACTGAAAGCCGTGGGGGCGGGGGAACTCACTGCGGCTGGGAACGCGGCTTTTAAACGGCAAGCAGCTTTTTTCCTCTGCCAGTGCGGCTGAGGGAAAGGAAGCGGCTGCTGACTGTCAGCCCTGCCTGGCTTTTAGGCAGGCCACACTGCCTCAGGGTGCGGCATTCTCATTCAAAATGGAGCTTAAGCAAGCTCTCTGCCTTTGCTTCAGGCAAGTGGCCTGTCTGCACAGTTGGTTACGGTGTAGGGCCTGCTTCTGCAGGGCTGCAGGTCTAAATCAGTGGTGGAGTGAGCCTCGATTGGGGGATTTCTTTTAGGGAAATTCAGAAGCTGATGGCGATGGGCATTTGTATTTGGTATATAATTTGTCTTGCTTAGAATTGACTCTCTCTACAGCAGAACTTTTCCATCTAGAAAATCATAGTTAAACCAGTTCTAGGGCCCAAATAGTCCATGGCAGGTCTCACAACCTTAAGAGCGTTTTCCTACAAGGGAAGATGGGTTAGGGGAGAAGAGGCCTGGGTCCTGAGTGTGTTGTTCCAGCCTCAGCCACATGGCCTGCATTGTTTGAACTGTGTGCTCTAATGGCCCCTCCCTAGAAGTTTACCCTTCTGGGGCAGTGTTATAAATTGGCCTGTGTATTTGCTGGGAAATATTGGTACTCATCTCCTGAGCCTCATTGGCCTCTTCAGGGCTCCTTGGTACGTGACTACTCAACCCAACAGCTCCTGTCATTCCATGTCTCTATGGTGTCACTAGAGGTCATGCAGGCAGGGAGTGGTGCCATGGTGCTGGTAGGTCAGGATGGGAATCCAGTACATGGGAAGGCCCTCTGATAAGATGGATCATGCATCTTGGGCACACAAAATTTCGGGGTACTGACTGAAAGACATTTCATTTCGGTACCCAGGATGCCTCAGGTCGGAGAGGCTGTAATTTCTTTAATTGAGGGTGCAGGCATCCCTTGTGTTTGATTTCAGATGGGTCCATCTATTCCCAAGCTCAAGTCCCCATTAAAGTGTATACTGGAAAATCGGGACCAATTTAGCACACAGTTTTTAAGGAAGAAGTGGCTTATTTTTCTCTACCAAACAGCATGGCCAAATTACCCTCTGCCGGGGGGAAATTCTGGCCCCCAAAGGAAAGGAAGAAAACCCAACAGCTTCCCTTGAGCAATTGCAGCAGGCCTTAAGAAAGTACACTCCCGTGTCGCCAGACTTCATAGAGGGTCAGTTAATACTAAAGGACAAGTTTATTAGTCAGCAGCAGGTATTAAGTGGAAGCCCCAGAAACCGGCCTTGGGGCCAGAGCAGAGTCTAGAATCATCACTGAATCAGGCAACCTTGGTGTTTTATAATAGCGGCCAGGAGGAACAGGCTGAAAGGAACAGAAGAGATCAGCCTTAGTCATGCCTTTCAGGAAAGCAGACCCTAGGGGCTGAAATGAGGCAAAGGCTTGGGTTAGCCACCAGTCTGGCAGAACTTGTTACCAGTGCTGTCTGAAGGGACATTTTATAAGAAATTATCTCCAGAGGAATGGACCACCATCTTGTCCATGCCTGCTGTGCCAAGGGGATCACTGGAAAGCACACTATCCCAGGGGATGAAGTTTCCCAGGGCCTGTGGTGTCTGATTAGATGATCCAATGGCAGGACTGAGGATGCCTGGAGCAAGTGCCAGCACCAGCTGTCACCCTCACAGAGCCCCGGGTAAAGCTGACCATAGTAGTCCAGGAAGTTAATCTTCTCCTGGACACTGCATGGCCTTCTCAGTATTTCTCTCCTGCCCTGGACACTTGGTGCTTGTTAGTTCTCTCCCCGTAGACTCTCCCTCTCTAGGCCCATCCTGGGAAAGACCATTTTCAATCATTCTGTCTACTCCAATAGCAGTTAAGGTAGTGGAAATTAACTCATGGATTCATAATACTTGGCTGAAGCCTTGGATACCTGCTGAAGGAAAGTCATTAGACCCTCCACTCCACAGGCTGAAGTTCAGGAGAAAACCCTTCATATCCCCGTGAGCCTTTAGAAAATCTACATCTGCTTTTCCAGCAAGATCCTCAGAAAGTAACCACTCATGTCTAATTTATATCTTGGCATTAATAGGACTATAACCTTTAACTTTGCTATCCCTCAAACTCCAAGTATACCTTTCATAGTGGGAAAGGAACTTGTCTCTTTCTAGGCAAAATGCTGCTGCTATCTTGTAAACCAGTTAAGCGTTGTTTTGAACATAGAACTCAGGAATCAATCAAACACAGGGCTAAAGACCTTCAAGAACCTGGCCCTGTTCTCTCCTAGGCTCATTTACAACCATTTTATATTTGTTGGCCTCTGGGCTTTTCATCTTTAACCACATTGTCACATTCATTTCTTATAGAACCATAAGGTAACAGATAATCCTGCCACTGGAACCCCAGATGTCCTTGGCTCATGAACTCTATCATGGACCCCTAGATCAACCTGCACCCCTGAAAGGCTCCCCTCTGGAGAAAACCTCAACTTCAGGGCCCCTTCTATGCCCCGTTTCAGCAGGAAGTAGTTAAAGAAGATCTAAACCCATGTTCCAACAGAAGTTGGGCTTTCCTGTTCAGAGGGAGGGAATGAGGGAAGGTGTTCTCTTTCCGGGTCCACAGGGGGTGTAGTTTTAAGGGCAAGAACTTCCTAGCACCATGCCCCACTCCCATCTCTTTCCATCCAGGAGATTTAACAGTTTATGTTTGAATTTCGCGGGCTTGGGAAGAAACTTAAGTGTCAATCACTCCAGCAGAAGTTCTAAGAACTCCTTTCTTTGGCCTGGGGTCTTAGAGAAGGTGGAGGTTCCTCCTAGGTTAGAAGTCCCCTTCTTCCACACCCCTTCGGACTCCATCTTTGGGTCCCCTTCCACGAACACTTCCTTCATGGAAGTCTGTCTTCCCCTCCTAAACTCCATCTCTCTCCTTTCCTTTCCACTCAGTGTGGAAGCTGCTTTCCTCTCCTGGATTCCATCTTTTCTTTCTCTCACACAGTGTGAGATACAGCTGTTTCTTTCTCTCTCCTTCTGTTTCTCTCTCTCTCTCTCTCTCTCTCTCTCTCTAAATAAACCACTTTCTACAAACACTTTTGAGTCCAGCATTTACTGCGCACTGTGCCGTGGTCCCCTCTCTCATTCTTGAGAGGGCAGGAGACCAAGAACCTGGAGAAATGTCCTCTCAGGGGAGCTGAGGGCACCCTGAACTCCAATATTACAGGGCCGTATCTCTAATGCCTCTCTGAACCTCCACTATTTTCCACTGTATTCTCTCAGATTCACAGTCTGAAACTTGTAAAATTTCTTTTATTTTTTCTTCTTTAAATTTTTCAGGATGAGTTTTATCTTTCTTTCTCTTATTGAACCTAGCCATTTTCTATGACTGTTACTTCTCTTATAGCTTATCAAAATTGACTTTTTATCTCCCTGTATTGGGGTGCCATTTTTCTTACTGTGTGTTTTGAAGTGACTGTTAATAGGCAATGAAAATAAAGATTAATTGTTTTAAAACTCATTGAATCTTCAGAGAATTTACAAGTTCTGTTGATTTGTCCTTTGTGTTCTTAAGTTCAAACTGTAAGGTGTTAGCTATATTTGGAAACTTGATTTTCCTTTATCTTTTACTGTGCATTGTATATGGCATATTTCTATGTCACAGTCTAAGCATAAAAGGTTAGATATTTTTAAAGGATTTCTAAATTTTCATATGTTTTCCATAACAATAGAAATGTTCCAAATGTATAAATGGCTTGAGTTTTGTGATTGACATATGCACAGACTAAAATGTTGAATCTGAGGCTTTTCACCTTTCCTGCACTTAGAACATGGCATAAACATGTTTCACACCCGCTAGAAGAGACCTTGGCTCATGTACTGACACTGACTCAGATAAATACACAGCTCCCAACTGCTCTGCTTCAGAAGCCATCCAAGCAATTTTAAAATCAATTTGGTATTTGACAGGGAGCCATTGCAGTTCCCATAGGAAAGCAGGGACATGCTGAGGCCACTTAGTGTGAATAAAAATTTGACAGCAGCGTTTTGCTGAAGTCGGAAGTTCTGCAGCTTTTTTCCCCCACTAAAAGGCCATTTAAATAGGAACGTGATGATGCTCTAACCTAGAGGTTAAAGCATCAATATTGCCTCAACCTCAGCTGGAAGGTGGTCAGTAGATGGTTATATTTTAAGACACTGATAAATTAAATTATTGTCAGGGAACTGAAACTATGATATAAAGGCAAAGTTTGACTCCAAATTTGTTACCAAAGGTTTGGCATAAGTAAAAGGACCACTGCCATTAAATTTGGGAAAGAGAGAAAGCTTCAGGAAAGAACATATTATCAAGCAGCAATTTTAATTTAACCATTCTGGCATCATTGATGGTATCATTTAACATGTATTGAATAACAATACTAAATCAATGTCTTGCCTTCTACATAATTTTAGAATTTATATCAATTTTATTTAGATTTAAATTAGCAACTCCATGTTTTATAATCAGTATTATCAGTTGCACCTTTAATCCTACTGAATGATGGAAGTTAACCTTACCTCCCTACCTAAGATTAGCAATTCTAATCTCTTTTTTGAAGGAGACTTCAAAAAATTTGTTTAAAAAAAAAAAAAAACAGAATTAAAAAAGACTATTAACCTTATTTCACAGCATAATCTCCATTGAAGTCAAGACACTTTTGTAAGCAGTGTACAAACCATTTAGTCTACCCCTAAAGAACTGAGGGTCCTGGGAATTTAATCATTTAACCATGCAGTCAATGCAGTCTTAACTGAAAAAAGTGGGCTCCCTTTAAAGATTTTTTTAAGATTTTGAAACAAAAATAAGTCAAAAGGAGCCAAATCAGGACTTTAAAGTGGAAGTCTAATCATTTCCCATTGAAAATCTGGCAAAATTGCCCTTGTGTGATGCAGAAATGAAAAGGAGCATTGCCATGGTGAAGGACCCCCGGTAAAGCTTTCCTGCACATTTTTCTGCTCAAGCTTTACCAAGCTTTCTCAGAACAATCTCGTAATAAGCAGACGACCACCGATTACTTTTTATTTCTATTACTGTTTTACTTATTCTTAGAATTTCATAGGAATAGAATGATTTAATATGTGACTTTTGGGTCTAGCTTTCTCTTAGCATAACATTTTTGAGGGTTATCCACTTTGTCATATGGATCACTACTTCATTGTTTTGGCTCAATAATATTCCATTATGTAGATATAACACATTTTGCTTATCCACACATCTGTTTATAAACATGCGGATTATTTCCACATTTTAGCTATAGTCAGTAGTGCTGCAGTGAATATTTTTTATGAATATTTGGGCATCTGTTTTCAATGTAGTGTTGATTAGTCATTTGCATGTAAGTTTTGGAGCAATGTCTACTAAAGTCCTTTGCTTGTTTTCGTATTGGATTGTCTTTAAGTTGAGTTGTAAAAATTTCTTATATAGTCTGCATACTAGATCTTTATTAGATATATGACTGGCAATTATTTGTTTTCCTATTTTGTACTTTGTCATCACTTTATTGATGATACATTTTGAAAAATGATCTTTTGTATTCTGGTTTATGTGTTCTTTTTTGGTTTGTATGCTTATTGTTGTATCTAAGAAATCATTATCAAATCAAGGCCAAGAGGATTTACTCTTATGGTTTTTGTAAGAAAACTGTAGTTTTACTTCTTATATTTGAATGTTTATTTTTAAGCTAATTTTTGTTACAGCGTGAAGTAAGGGTCTCTTTTCATTTACTGACAGGTCAAAATCCAGTATTCCCAGCACCATTTATTAAAGAGACTATTTTTTCTCCTTGAATGATCTTGGCAACTTTGTTAAAAAATAATTGGCCAATGGTCAGGCAAAGTGGCTTATGCCTGCAATCCCAGCACTTTGGGAGGCTGAGGTTGGTGGATCACGATGTCAAGAGATTGAGACCATCCTGGCCAACACGGTGAAACGCCATCTCTACTAAATATACAAAAATTAGCTGTGCGTGGTGGTACCTGCCTGGAGTCCAAGTTACTCAGGAGGCTGAGGCAGGAGAATTGCTTGAATCCATGAGGTGGAGGTTGCCGTAAGTTGAGATTGCACCACTGCACTCCAGCATGGCAACTGGAAAAACAATTGGCCAAACATATATAGATTTACATCTGGACTCTCAATTATTTTATATTATAGTAGTCTACTTCCCTATACTCATGCCATTACAACATTGTTTTGATTAAGAAAAATTTTTACTAAGTTTTGATATCACAATGTATGACTCCTCCAGATTTGTTCTCTTTTTCAAGATTGTTTTGGCTGTTATGGGGCCCTTAAAGTTACATATAAATTTGATAACTGGTTTTTCCATTTATACAACAATATCATTGCAATGTTGACAGAAATTGCATTTAAACTGTAGCTCATTTTAGTTGTATTGTCTTAAAAATAATATCTTTCAATCCATGAACATGAGATGTCTTTCCACTTATTTAAGTCTTCTTTAGTCTCTTTCAGCAATGTTTTATAGTTTTCAGTGTACAAATTTTTCACCTACTTAGTTAAGTTTATTCCTTATTATTTATTATTATAGATACTATTTCAAATTGAATGTTTTAAAATTTCTTTTTTAGATGATTAATTGAAAATTCTTTGAAATACAATTGATTTTTGTGTTGATCTTGTATCCTGATAATTTGCTAAAAGTTTGCATGTGGATTCTTTAGGAGTGTGTGTGTGTGTGTGTGTGTGTGTGTGTGTATAATCACGTGACCTACAATCAATAGTCCACAGATACATAAAAACAGATGAACATACTTCTTAAGAGTAATATCTGCTCTGCTCTTGAAAAAAAGGGAGAGGATGCCACACTAGATATATGGGCTACTTTCTCCAATACCATTGCAAAATTAGGCAGGACACTAGGAAAGGGCAAAAATAAATAAATAAATAAATAATGCAAACACATACCAAAAAAAAAAAATCACAAGCTCTCTTAACATTTTTAAAGTTATCTTTAAAAATTTTTAATGTTTACTTATTTGCTGTAAAGTTTTGTGTATTGTCCAAAACTCTGCTAAACTTGATTCTAAAAGTTTTTGCTCAAAATTTTGATGCTTCTGTAACAGCACTGGCCTGTATGAAAGCTACAAACCCTGCCATTTTCATTGACATCACACATTTATTTGATTTTTCATATTGATCAAAATCTGTTAATTTTGGATGACATTAAACAAAGAAAAAGATTTTTTATATATTTCCTTTGATTAATTAAATTAATTCATTTATATAAAACTGACCTTACCAAATCATCACAGAGAAAGAGAGAGCACAAGTAGCTCCAAGAAACTCAAAAGACAAAGGCAAAATTACCAGGAGGGTTTTGCATAATAATTCCAGCACAGTTTTTTCACATTTAAGTATGTGTTCAATAGTTGAATCCTAAGGATCGAAGATCTTTTTAGACTCTAACCCTGGAGTTCTTCATGCAATATTGGATGATTGATTCTCATAGTAATAACATAGTGGAAGAGGGGAAGTAGTTTAAAAGAAAGGATAGCGCTCAGAAATAAAAATGGAAAGCGTACTATAGCACAGAGGGCTAAGGATAGGAAAATAAATACAGGCTTCATATAAATCCCCACTCCAACCCAATAACCTTCTGAATGTATGTTCACAATAACACATTATCCTCTGAGCAGAGCTGTAAATCCATTTCTGTTCAATTTTAGAATCTCCTTTGGGAACCTGAGCATTGGGGTCTGCTGCCCAGTTAGATTCTAAAGGCAACACTACACTAGTCTTGAGATTCAGTTAGTACCTCCAAGCTCATCACAAGCACATGATAGTAATGATGAAGATTTGCAGGATGGTCCTCCTATTCCCATACGTCATTTTCCTTTTCAGTGTGAAATAAGTGTTGCTACCACAGACTAGTAGAATTTTCTCCATTCAATACTGAAAATATTACTTTATTCAAATTTTACTTCCCAAAGTTTGTTATAAAAGCATGCATAATAATTTCAAATATTTTTGTCATTGGATATAAACCTATAATACCAGTATACAGTAGAAAATAATGTAGAAAATACTATCTTATAAAATGACTGAGGAAGAAGAAAGTGAATTAAGGATACAGTGTCAACTTTTACTCTTAATTTCCCTTCAAAATGTCTAAATTATCATTTAAAATTTGTCGAATTATTCATGCTGTTTTCATACTACTTATTTACTATTCCAGTATTTTCTTTATTATAATATATTTTGTTTGAGATTTTACTATTTCTACGCATGGGGCCTAGTAGATGTATTTTTCTTCATTTTTAGTGTACTTCTGTTTAACTGTGCTAACAGGAATTCCAAGTGTAAATGTTCTCATTTGTCATACAGAATAAATCAAGAATTTCAGTTTTTATATGTATAAGCTACAGAGTTATTATAGGGCAGAAAATACATTAACTTCATGATCTTCGGCTTCAATATTTCATGTGAATGCATTTCTACTATAGATATTCATAATCATGCATCTCAAAAGAACCGGAAAAAAGGGATGCTACATTCACTTTTACTCTGACTGTACATGCATTACTCCACTTGGATTTTAGAACTGTAGTCATCAGGAACCATTTGCTGTAATGATTACTAGAAAGAAAATATAACTAGTATTATTTCAGAATCAAAAATGCATCAGACTTAATTTGTAGTTCTAGTCAAGATTAAATTGGCTATTTCATAATATGCAAATTGTGGCTTTTACTTTTGGTTTACTAATTTCAAAATAATTTTTTACTCAAAATAATACATAAGTATTTTTATATAGCAGTATTCATTTTATCTAACAAGCTGATATTACGATCAATCCATTGAAACAAATATGAAAATACAATAGTAAGTTAATAGTCTTCTGTGCACCGTATCAAACAAATGGCATAAATCTCATGTGTGGTATTGCAAAAGAGACATAGAATCAGTTGGCCTTGAATTAAAGAAAATAATTTATTTTCTTATGGTCAGCTTTTAATTTCAGTATCCTATGATGGAAGAATTTTGCAGAGATCATTGTTCATTCCTGTTGTTAAAATATTTATTTTTATTTCTCCCCACAGATGAAATAGTGATGCAATTGTGTCATCAGAACAGAAGAAACTAGTATCAATTTGATTATATAAACTGAGACATTTAAAGAAATAAAAATTTAAAATAATAATCTTGACAATATTCACCCCTTTCCAGAATTACAACTCTTAAGATGTTTCAGATGGGAAAGAGACCTTTAGATATCTGAGGAATAAACCTCAACCCATGAGAGATTCCAGACATGGCAGATATCATCATTTTGATTAGAAGATCTAATTCTGGAGAAGGATTGGTTGTAGAAGATTTTTCCCTGTGATTCCTCTCTCTCTCTCTCTCTCTCTTCTCTCTCTCTCTCTCTCTCTCTCTCTCTCTCTCTCTCTCTCTCTCAGTCTCTGTCTTATATATCTTGGCCTTTTCAGATGCTCTTCTGACCTTTATTCATCTCTAGTCAGAAAATAACACTCCAGGCTGAGAACAGATAAAGCAAGTGCAAGTGAGCTTCTGTCCCTTGAGAATCTTTTCCTTAATCCCCTTTATGACAAATTTCCCTTCTCTTCAGAGTGAAAGTGAGTTCAGAAGCGATTCTTAGAGGAGGACCCAAAGGAAAAGAAAACAAAAATGTCTCCAAAGGCACAATGATGTCTCATTGCTAGAGAGAAACAAGATACTGTATGAATCTAAGACCAGCCATCTCCATCTGAAGGTATGGCAGTCACCCATCTAATCTCAAAAGGTTAGCCTTACAGTTAATGCTTATTAAAAAGTAGCTACTATAAAGAAATAGAAAAAAAAAATAGAGAAATAGCTAGTGTAGAAAAAAAAAAGAAACAGATGAAGCAGAAAAAGAAACTAATGATATATCATGTCCTCATAGAGTTGTAAGCTCAAAAGATAATATTGGGAACTTCAACAGGGTTATAAAATCTTTAAAATAAAATAACTGGAAATGATAAACAGTGACAGACTGATTGCCAAACAGAAGAGCAGGAAATATCTAGAAATATGATAAACATTTAAGAACACTTATAATAATGAGAATGAGAAAATTCAAGACTTAGAAGTAGAAATCAATATACAAAGAAGAGAGTTGAACAACAGATTGTCCACTGGATATGAGGAAATAATAAAATGTACTTTCAAAGTGTTAATAAAAACAAAATCATTTTTAGCAATTATTATAATATTTAATAAAAGAAATGATAAAGAGTTCCTTACTCATATGCTCATTTAGATTTATGAAAAGACCATCTGAAAGCACTCTTTGATTAAGCAGTCCCATAAAAACAATTGTAATGCTCAAGAATGAAATGATATGTGTAGAGTTAAACAATGATTAATTGATATACAATAGTAAATTTAGTTATTCCATAAAGAAAAACAAGGACCAAAAAAAAAAAAAAAGAAATGATAGCAATATTATGGAAAAAGAGTAGGAGAGCAGAGGAAGGGGAAGAGAGGACTCAAAGTATGCTGCAAGACTTGGATCTTATGGGATAGCTGTATTCTCCAGAGAATCTAGCGCAATAGCCGAACACTGAGATGATGAATCTAAATTGCATATCCAAGATCAACTAAGGGGATGGCAAGGAAAGAGGGAGATTTAGAATAAAAACTGGAGGAGGGAGAGTTGAGTGTCAGCTGAGCCCCACAACTAACTGCAGACATGAGGGGTTGTGGTTTTCTCAATAACCTCCCATTTCTGAGTTTCTCTTAGAAACAGAATCCAACTGGAATCTTGGAGGAGCTTCTTCCTGAATTCCTGTGAATTAGATCCAAGTATTGATATTTCAGTGAAAGAACTGCAGCAGCCAGGATATCTATGGAAGAAAGAATTTTCCAATCAGCTAGGATGATAGCCTCTACCTGCAGAGATTTTGTGTTTTATGGGTTTAAAAATTAAATTTATTTATTTATTGAGTTCTTTCAAGAGTTCCTTTTCTGTCACAAGGCAAACTTTATTTCTAGAAGCTGGATCAAAACTAAAGGAGATATGTTCTTACGTGGTCTATATATCTGTTTTTGCAAAAATTATCCAATGTTTCATCACCATAGTTTAATGCTTTTTTTAATTGAAAAATAGTGTATATATAAGGTTAGCACAAAAGCAATTGCTTTTGCACCAACCTGATATTTATTGTATATGAAATAATGTTTTGAAATATATTTACATTGTAAAATTGCTAATTTGGGCTAATAAACATGCATCAATTCACCCATACTTATCATATTTTGGTGTGGAGAACACTTAAAATCAACTCTCAACAATTCCCAAGAATAAAATATGTTGTTATTAAGTATAGTCACTATGTTATACAATAGATCTCATAAACTTATTCCTCCTGTAACTGAAATTTGGTATTCTTTGACCGATATCTCCCTAATTGTTCTTCCCACCTCCCAGCCCCTGGTAAACACCATTCTGATCTCTATCTCTGTGAGCTCAATCTTTTTGGATTTATCATGTAAGTAAGATTGTGCAGTATTTGTCTTTCTTGGCATGGCTTTTTTAAATTTAATGCCCACCAGGTTTACTCATGATGTTACAAATGACAAGATGACATTTTTATGGCTGAATAGTATTCCATTGCGTATATATGCCAATTTTTTTATCCATTCATTTGTTAATTGGCACTTAGGTTGATTGATCTTGGCTACTGTGAATAATACTACAGTGAACATGGGAGTGCAACTATCTCTTCAACACACTGATTTCATTTCCTTTGTATATGTACCCAGTAGTGAATTTGCTGGAACATACAGTATTTCTAGTTTTATTATTTGAGGAACCTCCATTCTGCTTTGCACAATGGCCATATTAATTTAGAATCTCATCAGCAGTGCATAAGGATTCTGTTTTCTCCATATCCTCATCAAGTACTTTGTTGTACTTTTCTTTCAACTTTTTGATAATAGACATTCTAACAGGTTTGAGGTGATATCTCATTGCAGTTTTAATTTGAATTCCTCTGATGATTAGTGATTTTGAACATTTTTTTCTCATGTCTCTTGGCCATTTTTATGTCTTCTTTTGAGAAATGTCTATTAAGGTCCTTTGCTCATTTTTTAACGGGGTTGGTTTTGTGTTATTGAGTTTTTTTTTTTTTTTTGTAGCTATTCATGCTGATTTTTTTTTGTAGCTATTCATGCTGATTTTTTTTGTAGCTATTCATGCTGATATTATTCATTGATTTGTTTTTGGCAGAGTCATTGTTAGTATGTAGAAACCCTACTAATTTTTGTATGTTTTCTTGGTATCCTGAAACTTTACTAACTTTGCTTATTAGTTCTAAAAGCTTTTTGGTGAAGAATTATATATATATATATATATATATATATATATATATATATATATATATATGAGATCATATCATCTGCAAACAAGAACAATTTAACTTATTTTGTTACCTTGCCTAATTGCTCTGGCTAGAACTTCCAGTACTACATTGAATAGAAGTGATGACAGTGGGCATCCTTTTCCTGTTCCCGATCTTAGGGAGAAAGCTTTAAACTTTTTTTCATTGAGTATGATTGTCATTTATCTTATATTCCTTCTATACCTGAGGTGTTGAAAGTTTTTATCATGAAATAATGTTGAATGTTATCAAATGGTTTTTCTGCATCTATTGGCATTGTTACGTGGTTACTGTCCTTCTTTCTATTGATGTGGCATATCACATTTTTTGATTTGCATATGTTATACTCCCCTTGGATCTCAAAAATAAATTACACCAGATCATGTTTGATGTTTCTTTTAATATACTGTTAAATTGAGTTCACTAGTATTTTGTTGAGGATTTTTGCATCTATGTTCATCAGAGTTTTGGCCTGTGATTTTCCTCTCTTGAAGTATCCTTGTGTGGCTTTGGTATCAGGGTGATGTGCGTGTCTTAAACTGACTTGCAAGTATTCCTTCTTTCAGTTTTTTGGGAGAGTTTGAGAAAAAAATCAGTTCTTGAAATGTCTGGGAGCAGCAGTGAACCCATCAGTGAATCTGGACTTTTGTTTGATGGGAAATATTTTATTATTGATTCAGTCTTCTTACTCACTATTGGTCTGCTCAGTCTCCATTTCTCTTGATTCAGTCCGATTGTATGTGTATAATAATTTATATATTTCTTCTAGTTTATCCTATTTGTTGATATACATTTAATCATAATAATCTCTTATGATTATTTTTATTTCTTTGATATCAGTTGTAATGTCTCCCTTTAAATTCTGATTTTATTTATTTGAGACTTCACCCTCTTTTTCTTAGTCTAGCTAAATGTTTGTTAATTTTGTTTATCTTTTAAAATGTCTTTGTTTTGTTAATATTTTCTATTGTTTCTCTAGTGTCTACTTCATTTACTTCTCTTCTGATCTTGTTATTTCTTTCATTTAACTACCTTAGGGCTTAATAATTTTTTTTTGTTTTTTTCCTATTTTCTTGAGGAATAACATAAGGTTGTTTATTTATCTTTCTCTTTTTTTGATGTAAGCATTTGTTGTTATGAACTTCCCTCCTTAAACTGTTTTTGCTACATTCCATACATTTTGGTATGTTGTGTGGCCATTTTCTCTTGTCTCTAGTTATTTTTAAAATTTTGCTTTTAATTTCTTCTTTGACACATTGGTTGTTTGTGAGCATATTGTTTAATTTTCATTTGTCTTGGAATTTTTCAAACAGTGAATGTCATTTTCATGAACCCACTCCACAATTTCACTTACTGTGAAATAGGTTCTCTACTCTGTTATTTGATATTTCATGCAAGTGTATCAAGCCCTCCATGACTGAGATTCTACAAAGAGGAATGGTTAACTTAGAAGGATTAAGTTGAACTTTAGGGCCCACCAAACATGGAGCTGTGGTAACTGAACTTGGCGTTTGGACCCTGGTAGGTTGTATCTTAAATAGTTGGTAATCCTGGTTTAATTCTGAATTATAATTGGTAAGCTTACATTAAATCAGTGCTCAGAGAAATTGACTCAAAACTTTGCATCATCTAACTGTACATAAAATTCTAAATACTGAGGAATATGAATTTATATAATCTATATATTTCTACTATTTCCTTTCAAATAAAATGTCTAGAAAAATTCAAGAGGTAATAATGGACTGATAGAAAGCCTGTTTGACAAAGTTTTATTCATTGTACTTGGGAGTAATTTTATAGGTATTATATTAACTGATTAAAGTATATATCTGTGTTTCTAACTTTGTATTACACTTTTGTTATATTCCCTCAATAGTTTTCAAATAATAATAAACTTAAAATGTGAAATAAACAAAATGTATTTTTCCAAGTCCCCGTGAAGGATGGTTCATGAGAAAGATATTTTTTTTGCAAAAAATACTCAAATGTTCCTCGAAACTAGAAATACCTTCTGTAATGTTATTTTATATCAATACAATAAAAATAAAACCCAAAACATACATTTAGAATAAAAAGGTCATTTCATTTTAAAATTTATTTTAAAACTTTTGCATGAAAGAAACAAAGAAAACAAAATGGAAAACCCAGGCCCCTAGGAAAATAAAATAAAGTCACATAATTAAAAAATAATAATGAAAACATTTCTCATTAGAATCTATGGATAGAGCTAAAGCAATGCTCAGAAATATGTGGCTTGGAACATTTATGCCATTGTGTATGTGCATAGAGATTTATAGGTTAATAGCTTTAAATACTTTTTAATGAAAATAAATGAATTATGCATTTGAAGCAAGGCAGTGTTTAAGAAAGCTGTCAGAAAGAAGTAGTAAGAAAAAGAAGTAAATATGAAAAAGTAATTAATGAGTTAGAAAACATAAAATCAGTAAACCATATATGTAAATAAAAAAGCTTCCCCCTAGGGGCAAGTCAATAAAAGAGATATATTTCTCAATGATTTAATCTGGAGACACAAGAAGAAAATACAAACACACAAAATAAGAAATGGCAAGTGAGAAATAACAATCAAAATGCATGGAAAGTTTTAAAAAAATAACAAATTTCAAGTTTGCACAAGACTATGCAAATGCATTTAAAAATCTGGCCTAAAATATAATTTACCAAACTGATCTAAAGTAGAAATGTCTAAACAGATCAATTCATCATGTCCTTGTTTCTAAGGTGAAACACATCTCCATAGATAATAAAACAATTAAAAACATGGAAATTGATGGATAAATGCTTCTTTAGCAAATATATATATGTGTGTGTTTGTGTGTGTGTTTATAAATATATCCATTTTCTGTGTGTATGGAAGGTATACATACATATGTTTATACATATCTATATATATGTATGAAAGGTATACATACATATATATAAAAGCATACCTTCCATACATATGTATAAATGTTTATATATATATATGTGTGTCAGATGCAGCATCCAAGGCCATGGTGGTGGGAAAGAGAAGAAAGAGTTGTGCTAGAGCAGCCGCATGCCTAAGGGACTCGCAATTGTTGGAAGAATCCAGGAACAATCACTAGCTGGGACAGTCATGTCTACCCTGCCATCACCAGCACATTGCTTGCCAGTGTTACACCCAACTTTTTAGTCATGACTAAACATCTAGAAGTTATCAGTAAATCTGAGACTTATGTTTGTGGGCCTTATATATGTCTTCTTTTGAAAAGTGTCCGTTCATGTCCTTTGCCCACTTTTGAAAGGATTTGTTTGTTTTTTTCTTGTAAATCTGTTTTAGTTCTTTGTAGATTCTGGATATTAGCCCTTTGTCAGATGGATAAATTGCAAAAATTTTTTCCCATTCTGTTGGTTGCCGGTTCACTCTAATGACTGTTTCTTTTGCTGTACAGAAGCTCTGGAGTTTAGTTAGGTCCCATTTGTCTATTTTGGCTTTTGTTGACAACGCTTTTTGTGTTTTAGTCATGAAGTCTTTGCCTATACCTATGTCCTGAATGGTTTTGCCTAGATTTTCTTCTAGGGTTTTTATGGTGTTAGGTCTTATGTTTAAGTCTTGAATCCATCTGGAGTTAATTTTAGTGTAAGGTGTCAGGAAGGGGTCCAGTTTCTGCTTTCTGCACATGGCTAGCAAGTTTTCCCAACATATGAGACGAATAAACATATGAAAAAATGCTCATCATCACTGGTCATTAGAGAAATGCAAATCAAAACCACATTGAGATACCATCTCATGCCAGTTAGAATGGTGATCATTAAAAAATCTGGAGACAGCAGATGCTGGAGAGGATGTGGAGAAATAGGAACACTTTTACACAGTTGGTGGGAGTGTAAACTAGTTCAACCATTGTGGAAGACAGTGTGGTGGTTCCTCAAGGACCTAGAAATAGAAATTCCATTTGACCCAGCAATCCCATTACTGGGTATATACCCAAAGGATTATAAATCATTCTACTATAAAGACACATGCACACATATGTTCATTCAGGCACTGTTTACAATAGCAAAGACCTGGAACCAACTCAAATACCCATCAATGATAGACTGGATAAGGAAAATGTGGCACATATACACCATGGAATACTATGCAGCCATAGAACTGATGAGTTCATGTCCTTTGTAGGGACATGGATGAATCTGGAAACCATCATTCTCAGCAAACTGACAGAAGAACAGAAAATCAAACACTGCATGTTCTCACTCATAGTTGGGAGTTGAACAATGCGAACACATGTACACAGGGAGGGGAGCATCATACACTGGGGTCTGTTGTGGGGGAATAGGGGAGGGACAGCAGGAGTTAGGGAGGTTGGGGAGGGACAACATGGGGAGAAATGCCAGATATAAGTGACAGGGGATGGAGGCAGCAAACCACGTTGCTATGTATATACCTATGCAACAATCCTGCATGTTCTGCACATGTACCCCAGAACCCAAAGTGCAATAATATATATAAAAAAAATCCAAGACTTAAAATAAAAGCAAATAAAGCAAATCTTCAAGACAAACTACCTAAGAAGTCAAAGGAGAGAAATAAATGTCAAAATGAACAAAATATTTGTGCTTTCTATCACAGCAATGGCCAGTTACTATATATATTTTAAGCATACGTAGATTGACCCTCCTAGTTTATAAAATGATCCTAAACTTTGAGGAAAAATATGTATATGTAAAAATGACATATATACAAAGATAATTTGTTTGTGAAAAATATAGTGAATTAAAAAGTAGCTTACTGTAGGTTTAGGTTCTAGGAATGATTGTCAGAAAAACATGAAGAATTAGTTCCCAGAGGGAAATGCTACCTCTTCTGTAATTGTGAGACTGTAGAACCAGGAATTCTAACTACTGACTCAGAATGAAACAGTCTTGGTTACAATTCAGAGAGAACAAAGTAGCTGACTTAAGGACCACAATAATTCCACTACCTTGCATACACATGGAAAATTAGATTTTCCTGTAGACACCTATGAAATTGGAAAGCACACATCTCTGTTACCACCACTCCTGGAAAACTAAACACTCTCTCAGCTTCACTTTATTGTTCTGAATCTCCTTATGATGCACCTGCTTGTGGAAACCAGGCCACGTGCACAACACAAATGGTGAGTTAGACTGCAAGAGGAAAACAAGTTGAACTGCAATTGACTGACCCAATAATTATTATATGCCCTGGTCTACCCTTTAGTCAATATTTATAAAATCATCCCATATTTAAACTTTCAAAATATAATAGTATTGTATCTTCACCTAATGTGACTACATTTAACAACAACAACAAGGAAACAAGCAATCAAATGAAAAACACATTTCAATCCTTCTCCAAAGTAGATACAAGATCTCACTAATCACAGTATTCATTCTGTGTAATATTACTTGCATCTTAAGTGCAGTAGTTATCTTATTTGCTATTTATTGTTTTATAATAAAATGTTATAGTTTTGCAGATGTATCACATAATATTCAAATACTTTCCAGGAGCTTATATTACTTTGAATATGCATATTTTGATATATGAAGAAACAAAGGATTGATTATGACAAGTGTTTCTTTGATCGATTATAACACATGCCCCTTTCAGTTTTTGTGACTACTCCTTCCAGTGTCAAATTTGCTAAAGAGTCATGCTATCTGCTGTGGAATGTATTTATTATTTTATGTTTCTTTGGATAAAGGGGAATTTTTTGAATAATTTACTTATTCTTGATTCTAAATCATGGTTCTCTTTGTCTCATGCGAGCCTGAGGTTCTGTAGCAATGCTTATTGTTTCTCTTTTTTTCCATTAAAGATATGTCCCTAGATTTTATAAAATGTGTGAAGTTGTGCAATATTTTTGGTTATATTTTTCACAGTCCAGAGTCATTTGCAAGTACAAAAAAGGGTAATAAGCTCAGTTTTCTGTATGTAGATTTTCTGTGGCAGATCACATTATTCTTTATGTACTCCTTCCTAGCATGTTATAGGATAAGAAATTAGGCAGATTATATTTGTTTTTGGTTCAGTATTAAGATTTATTTGATCAATGGAATTGGTAAAGCAGTTACAATCTCATAGTTCTGAGCCAAGACCTCAAGAAGCTACTCACATTTCTGTCTGTTCTATTGTACTTCTGTGAACCCCCATGAAAAGAATGTACACAACTAGCTGCTGCTCCAAAGGGAGCATGGAGACAAGTGGAGTAGATGTGAACACAGCACAAAGATTAAAGCCAAGGCCACTTGGCTAAAGGCCCAAAAGGGAGCTTCTCCATCAAACCTAAAGACAAGTGAAAGAGAAAATAAAACACTCTGGATGTGTTTTGTTATACAATATAATTTTAGCAAAAATTGATGAAGAGAGTTGGCAAGCAAAATTATGTATTGCATTGTATCTTCATATTGAAGATCAATTTAGGCAGAAAAAGTTTCTGTGTTCCATTTTATACTTACCTGATTACAAATAGCTTGATAGCTACCTAGAAGGCATTTCAAAAGAAATTATTGTTCGAGAAATTGTCAATCTCAATAGCATGTCGGAAGAGACAATATTTAAGGCATGCTTTTCACAGTCACAATAATTTTGTCACTAAAATTGAGTCACTTTCTCATAAATCCACTAGCAGAAATGGCAATTTTATTTACACAGTGCTCATGCACCAACTAGGATTTTCTACCTTCCCAGGGTGGTATTCTGATATTTCAAAGGGTCTAGGTTTGTTGAATAACTAGATTATCCAGTAACAAAAATAAACTAATTCCCAAAGAGATTTACTAGTGAGGGTGGTAAGGAAAGCTTGACTTTTTAAAATAAAGTTATTGTTGGTCAAATATCTAGCAATTTATTTGTATTTTTGAAGTAGAAATGACCTAAGTCAATCTAAAAATTATTACTAAAAGAATTTACAATTTAATTTGAATTTTGCTTGCCACTTTTCTAATAGCAATTTTGTCAATTTTTAATCCATTCACCTGTAAAATGAAATTAATTAATATAAGTCAATGCATGCTTTTCTCAATTAGCGGCTATCTTCAGAAAGGAAGATGGATTGATTTAGTAAAGTTCTGCATAGTAAGGTCTTAGGAAACTCATTAAGAATTTGGGAAACTGCAAGACAGAATGAAACTGCTAATGACAGGCTGAGCAGGCTAACATTCAGGCTACTAATTAGTTCTGTGATATAATATATGCAAATCATCACTTGGCAACTTCAGTCTGGTGAATCATGGTTATTGCACTGTATTTGGTGCCAGTCAAGGTTTACCATTTGACTAAGGCTTCTGTATCCAGGAAGATATAGCACTGGGACAAACATAAGAAGCAAGAAGGCATTACACAAAATATGTCTGTAATGGCAACAGAAACAACACAGAGAAATAATACAAAAAATTCCCATTTTATCAGAAAAAAAAGAATATGCTAACATGGAGCTAATAATATCAAAGAAAAATAGTCAAACAGAAAGTCGCTATTTTTTTACCAGTTTTTTTTTTTTAACTCCATGATCAACCATCTTTAGTATATTGAAATTTGATCCACTTGGCAAGAAATAGCTGAGAGTCAAGGATACTAAAGGATCTAGATGTTTTTCATATAAATGAATTAGATTTTTTATTATGCACAGTTATAACAATAACTTTCAAAGTAGTTATTTCTTATATAAGTTACACAATGAGTATATTAGTTATAAGTTAAACCTGTTATATTTATAATATATAATATATAATAAACTTGTAACCTGTGTAAGTATAATTTATAACATAGCTATAACTTTGAATATTATCTAGAATGAGAGTAGATTAGAATAATCTGTCAGGTGTTCTATCTCATGCTGATATTGTGTGGTTCAAATTAGCATGTTTTGTTAGAATTTTGTCCTCATGCTCAATAGCACGAAAGAGATTGCCTCAAGTTATTAATTGGCACATTCTTTACCTAACAAATTGTATACATTAATTTCTTACATATACAGAATCTAAACTCTGTGATGATAGGAACATAACAAGCTGGATTGAATCTGGAAGAAATATATTTACAAACTTTACTTTGAAATTAATCTCTACATGACCTTATATGAAACATATATTTCCTTCCTACAAAGAACATGGACATTTTCAGGTAGAGACCTGAAAGCAAATATTATTTTTTTCAACACAGGTTAGTTAGTGTAATGTTTAATTGGTGATCCGTGTTTCACACTGAAACAGGGGCTCTGAATCGAAACTCAAATAGCGATAAGTATAAGATAAAATCTGATTCCTACACTGTAATGCTAGTATTCAAAACCAAGAAGTTCTTTCTTATTTTTAGTTTTCAAGAAGAGTTTTAGAAAGTGGTTGACAAAATCAGTTAACACACTGGGTTTTCTACAGTCCTTACTGTTTACGCTAATATTAGACACTAGGAAGAATAAAATTTCATGAACCATTTTCAGTTTCATCGACTTGCACATTTTTGATAGAGTCTACCTTGATCCTGATTGTCTCACAATGTGTTTTCTCTATAATTTAAGAACATTAAATTAAGAGGCAAAAATTTTGACACTGTATCTTCCCATTTACTTTACTAGCAGACAGTGGTCAATCCTTTGTTTCAGTCCGTGCACTCTGCATCTCAGCTCTGCTCAATAAAGTGATTTAAAACTGCTCTTGAACTCTGGGATAAAGGTCGTGGACAAATACGGCCCTTAATCCTGAAGAACATTTTCAGTGCCTTCAATTCCAAAGGACATTCAAATATGCTAGTTATTCTTCACATTTAAAACAAGTTACCTACTCTTTTACCTTTGCTGTTTACAAATGTTTATTTTTGTTCAGTCTGACCTACAGGTGTAGAATGCAAAAAATTAAAATTAAAAATAAGTCGTTTCTGCTAATTTCTCCTGGCTGCCTTTGCAAATTCTTATTTGTTTTTCAGACCATTCTTTTGTTTATCTATTCAGTCGGCTCATAATACAGTTTATGGCACTTATCTGCTGGGAAGATAACCCCACAAAAGTGGTTAAAATCCTGCCAATCAAGTTTGCAACTGTAATAAACATGGGGAAAAAAGAATCATATTGATGACTTTTTTTTTAATTAAATTTTATTTTAGCTCCAGGGAGGCACATCCCACTTTGTTACATATGTAAACTCATGTCATGGAGGTTTGTTGTACAGATTATTTCTTCTCCCAGGTACTAAGCCTAGTACTCAATAGTTATTTTTTTCTGATCCTCTCCCTCCTCCCACCTTTTACACTCAAGTAGGCCCCAGTGTCTGTTGTTCCTCGCTTTGGGTCTATGTGTTCTCATCATTTAGTTCCCACTAATATGCGAGAACATATGGGATTTTCTTATTGTTCCTGCATTAGTTTGCTAAGGATTATGGCTCCAGTTTCATTCATGTTCCTGCAAAAGACATGATCTCATTCTTTTTTATGGCTACAGAGTATACCATGATGTATATGTATCATATATTTTTTATTCAGTCTACCATTGATAGGCATTTAGATTGATTCCATGTCTTTGCTATTGTGAATGACGTTGCAATGAACACGTGCATGTTCCTTTATGGTAGAACAAGTTGTATTTCTTTGAATATACACCCAGTCATGGGATTGCTGGTAAAATGTTAGTTCTGTTTTTAGTTCTTTGAGTGGTTTCCACCCTGCTTTCCACAATGGTAGAATTAATTTACACTTCCATCAGTAGTGTGTAAGTGTTCCTTTTTCTCTCCAACCTCACTAGTATCTGCTATTTTCTGCCTTCTTAGTAATAGTCATTCTGAATGGTGTGAGATGGAATCTTATTGTGGTTTTGATTTGCATTTCTCTAATGACATTGAGTTTTTTTCATATATTTATTGGCTGAATGTATATCTTCTCTTGAAAAATGTCTATTCATGTCCTTTGCCCACTTTTTAATGAGGTTTTTATTTTTTTTCTTGAAAATTGGCTTAAGTTTCTTATAGATGCTGGATATTAAATCTTTGTTGGATGCATAGTTTGCAAAAATTTTCTCCCACTCTATAGGTTGTCTGTTTACCATGTTGATGTTTTATCTTACTGTATAGAAGCTCTTAGGCTTAATTAGATGCCATTTGTCAATTTTTGTTTATGTTGCAGTTGCTTTTGGCATCTTTGGCATAAAATCTTTGCCAGTTCCTATGTCCAGAATGGTATTGCATAGGTTTTTTTTTTTT